>NW_010729272.1:562751-584354 GCF_000365185.1 Nelumbo nucifera | reverse complement strand
TTGAAAATATGATTTTCTAAATAGGGAATACGATTCCCAGTTGAAGGGAGAGAAAAAATTTTTGAAATTCGCCCCTTATTCCGCAATCTTTGGGCGTCCATAGGATGAATCTCTCATCCCTTCACAGGTATGCTTTTGGTTTTTAGAATGATAATTCAGCTAATGATCCTTCAACATTTTATGGAGGGTTGCAAACTCCTTAGTATCAATTCAGTCACCATAATGGGAATTCAATGTTTTATCCAACTTGGTGTTTGGATTCGGGTGCTACTCATCATATGACTCCAGAAATTGACAATTTATAGAATCGATCAAAATACATGGGTTTTGATCAAGCTAAAGTTGGTAATGGGCAAGATTTGTGCATTCTTCACATTGGCAATTCCTATCTTCACTTCAATCAGTTTGCTTTCAGTTTAAAAGATATTTGTTATTTGTTAGTAGTTTAACAAGAGATAATGATGGGCATTTTGAATTTCATTGTGATTGTTGTTTTGTGAAGGATTATACGGGGACAGTTCTTCTACGAGGGGCCAATAGAGATGGTTTATATTGCTTTCCGTCGACTACTACAATTCCAATTGAACCTCAGCTCAAGTGATATGAGAACAAGAACGATGGATGGAGAAGATAATAATTTCTCTTATGTCCAAATTCAACAGGCTATAGCTCTATTTATAGTAGAGCTAATTATAATTGGGATACAATAGGGAGACAAGGTCGGTGACCTAAAGAGAATACAAGAAGGAAATAAAAAAGAGATAAGAAGCTAGGATATGTACAACTAATTATCTCCTAGAAGTAAGGAGATATAGAGAATACGCTAACATCCCCCCTCAAACTCAAGATGGTAATGTATCAGTCATCTGGAGTTTGCCAACGAGAGCACGGAAGCGAAGGGGAGAATGAGCTTTGGTAAATATATCTGCAGACTGATCCTGGGAAGGGACAGGAATAAGGCGAACAGTATCCTCGAGCACATGATGACGAATAAAGTGACAATCAGTCTCAATATGCTTAGTGCGCTCATGAAAGACATCATTGTGGGCAATCTGTATGGCGCTACGATTGTCACAGTGAAGAAGGGTTGCAGATGAATGAGTAATTCCCATGTCATTGAGTAACCATCGTAATCATAACAGCTCGGAGGTAGTGTCAGCAAGAGCTCGATATTCAGCTTCAGTACTGGAACAAGAGACAACCATTTGCTTCTTACTATGCCAAGAGATAAGAGAATCTCCAAGAAAGAAGCAATAACCAGTAGTGGAGCGTCTATCAGTAGGATCACCAGCCCAATCAACATCAGAATATGCGATCAAATGAAGAGGGGAAGAACTGGAGTAGTGAAGTCCATGAAACAAAGTGCCCTTGACATAACGGATGATCTGAAGCACAGCAACATAATGAGTAGTGCAAGGGGCAAACATGAACTGACTTACAATATGGACAACATACGCAATATCAGGACGAGTAACAGTAAGATATACAAGACTGCCAACTAGTTGCCGATATAAGGTGCAGTCACTAAGAGAAGTACCATCAGTGGCTGAAAAATGGGCATTAAGCTCAATTGGAGTGTTAACAGTTTTAGTATCAGTGAGTCATGCATGAGAAACAAGATCAGTGGCATACTTGGCCTGAGAGAGATAATATCTCAAATGGTCGGAGGAGACCTCAATGCCTAAAAAAAATTCAGTTGACCAAGATCTTTCATTTCAAACTGTTTGCTAAGAAAGGTCTTGAGAACAGAAATGCCTTGCAAATCATCGCCAGTAATGATCATGTCATCCTCATAATGGAGAAGAAGTACACAACCCTGAGAGGTCTTTCGGATGAACAAGGCATGGTCATAAGTGCTAGATTGAAAACCAAACTGACAAATAGTAGAGCTGAATTTGGAGAACCATGCTCGAGGCGCCTGCTTAAGTCCATATAGAGCCTTACGGAGACGACAAACCTGATTAGGGAGATGGTCATAACCAGGAGGGGGCTGCATATAAATCTCTTCAGAAAGATCACCATTGAGAAAAGCATTCTTAACATCCATCTGAAATAGCTGCCAATGCTTAGCTGCAACAATCACAATAAGACTGCGAACAGAAATCAGATGGGTTACTGGGGCAAAAGTCTCATCATAATCAATGCCATACTCCTGTGTGAACCCTTTAGTTACCAATCTAGCTTTATACCTTTCAACTGAACCATCTGCCCGAGTCTTGATTTTGTAGACCCATTTGCAACCAATCACGGATTTATCTGGAGGCAGGTCAACTAAATCCCAAGTATGAGTGCTTGTAAGAGCGTGAATTTCTTCTGTCATTGCTTTCTGCCATAGAGAGTCAGTACTAGCCTCGCGATAGGTACAAGGCTCATATAAAGATACAATGGTAGAATAACAATGAAAATCTCGAAGAAGAATGGAAGGTTTAGTGACCCTACCAGAGAGACGGAGTGGAACATCAGAATAAGCAGGGTTTAATTCATCAGGAGGAATCAAGGGCTCAGAAGAAGCCAGAGCTAGAGGATCCATAGCCAAGATAGATGCATCAGGAGAGGTTGCAGGTTGTGCAGTACTGTTAGAGCTATCAGATGAAAAGGTAGTCGAGCCTGTAGGTAAATCATCAGGAAAAAGCGAGATAGTAGGATCAGTAAAAAAATGTGAACATGTCGTGGTAACTCGAAATGGTGAGAGACTGGAGAACATTTTATGTTCCCAAAAGGTAACATGACGAGATATGCGAAGTCGTTGGGAAAGAGGATTCCAACACCGATATCCTTTATGTTCAATACCATACCCGAGAAAACAACATAGACGTGCTTTTGGTTCCAATTTGGTATGTTCATGAGGTTGTAATAGAACAAAACAAGCACAACCAAATACACGAAAAGACTGGTAATCAAGGCAATGGCCATACAATCATTCATAAGGAGAAATGTTACCAATAACAGGAGAAGGAATGTGATTGATGGTATAAACAACAGTGAGGGCTGCTTCCCCCCAAAAACGTTCAGGACAAGAGGAAGAGATTAAAAGGGCTCAAACAATATCAAGAATATGCCTATGTTTTCGTTCTGCACGCCCATTTTGTTGAGAGGTACCGGGACAAGATCTATGAATGATAGTTCCATTTTGTGAAAGAAATTGGGTAATGATAGAATCTCTATATTCCATGGCATTATCAGTGCGAAAAACTTTAATGATAGAGGAAAATTGAGTTTTGATCATGGTGGCAAATTGAATATAAATTGCAGATAACTCAGATTTATTATGCATGAGATAAATCCATGTATATCGAGAGAAATCACCAACGAAAATCACAAAATAATGCGAACCACCCATGGTATTATGGGGCGAAGGGCCCCAAATATCAGAATGAATAAGATCAAAAGGTGTAGAAGAAACAAAATCACTTATATTAAAAGGCAAAGCATGATGTTTTGAAAGAGGACATGAAACACAATCAAAGTGTGTTGTTTTAACAGGACCCAAACATCCATTAGAAATTAAAGATCCTAATTTAGAGGTAGAAATGTAACTAAGGCGAGAATGCCAGACACTAGAGGTGACATCAACAACAAGAGATGGTGGTTGAAGGGATGATAGTTCAAACAGTCTCCCAATCTTATGGCCTGTCTCAATGATCTTCCCTGTCCATGGATCATGCACAGTATAACCACGACTTGAGAAATGTATTTCAAAACCAATTTCACATAATTGTCCAACAGATATAAGATTTAGAGATAATTGAGGTACCAAAAAAGTGTTAGGAAGTGACAAACGAGATGTTGAAACAATGCTTACACTTTTGACAGTTAAGGTGGAACTATCGACAGTATGAACAATTGGTGCAATAGAATGATGTGACTTGGAAGTAAGCAGTGATGTATTAGATGTCATATGATTGCAACAGGCAGAACCAAAATACCATGATGAGGTAGTACTTGGAGTGACGGACAAGGTTGGATTAGAAGGCATACCAGAATCAAGTTGGAGCTGGTGAAGAAGAGTTTGGAGTTCTCTAAGAGAAAATCTTGGAGAGGTGTTATTAGAAGAATTCTTTGTGGTAGCAACTGTAGTAGAACTCGAAGCCTGAGAACCCATGGATGAGGACTTCTGTCCAGACGCCTTTTTGGCTTGCAGGCAGCGGCACTCGGAAATAGTATGACCAGTCTTCTTGCAGTAATTGCAGAAAGTCCGTTTTGAAGATTTAGTTGAAGAAGTAGCAGATGTACCCGGAGTAGCAAGAACAACATCAGTAGATAATAAGGATCGCTCATCTCGAAGTGTTTTTAGATGAGTTTCTTCAGAAAGCAAATCTTTGATCACAACTTCAAGAGAAGGCAATGGGCTACGATGAAGTAGAGTACCACTAATAGGTTCATACTCATCCCTGAGAGTCATCAGAAGATGCCAAACACGTTGGCGGTCACGAAGCTTGGAATAAGTAGTAGCTACAGAGGTACTATCCCATTCTGGTTCACACTATGCTAATTGATCCCAAAGAACTTGTAATTCAGAGACATAACTATGAATGGTCTGTTCAGGTTGCTGCTTCATACGATGAAGAAATCCCATACCTCTTTAGGAGAGTCATATCTGCGGAATTTCAACTTGATGCTTGCGATACAGGTATTGCAAAACCAGTCAATATTTGATGATTTTTCCTGCCCCATTTTTCTACTCGTTCAGCAAATCTATCTTCTGGTTCATCAACAGTTTTAGTAGGTTTGGGAATCTCACCTATCACATATCGCCATAGAAGACGTCCCTTGAGAAAACTGCACATCTCCTGGGACCATAAATCATAATTCGAGCCATCGAAGGTAACAGTGATGGGATGAGAGATATGTTGAGCGGCTTCAGATAAATCCATGAGGAGAAACACAAAATTTTGGAACAACACAAATCACGAGAAGATCTTAATATTGACTTTAAGAACCAAGGCAGACCCGGGCTCAGGCTCGCGACCATCTTAGGCAGCAGCAATCGGGACAGCACGGAGGAGGTGGGCTACAACCGGAAAGCCGGGTTCATCTGGTTTAAGAGGGATTTGATTTCCCGCGACTTGCTGTAGGAGGGAAAAGATCATGTGACCGTCAAATTCGCAGAGTCGAATCTTTAGACGTTTCCCCTTTCCAGGCACGGGACTCACACGACATCCACAACTGCCGGAGCAGCTGTTAGAGAAGTTGGGTTTTATAAGTTCGTAGTGGGAGAAGCCAGGGGCATGGCTACCAGGGCAAGAATCACTGCTTACAAGATCTGCTGGAAACTCGGTTGTTTTGATTCCGATATTTTAGCCGCAATGGATCAAGTCATCGCCGATGGTGTACATATAATCTCTCTTTCCGTTGGCGCGACCGGCTACGCACCTTCATACTATCATGATTCTATCACCATCGGGGCGTTTGGCACCGTCAATATTGTGCCATGGATTATCACCGTTGGAGCGTCAACCATCGATAGGGAATTTCCAGCGGATGTTGTGCTTGGCGATGGGAGAGTCTTCAATGGAGTGTCGCTATACTCCGGGGATCCGCTCGGTGATTCGGGTTGAGTCACCCTCTCGGGTATCTACCTCAGCAACCTTGCTTCTGGTAAGATCTCGTTCAAAATGCTGGCCGAAATCTCTCGTTCGTTTCCTGTTTCGTGGCCGAGAGCTTCAGTCGATTATGTTAGGAGATCGAAAGTGTATCTGGGATTGTTCTACCAAGACGGATTCTTTTCGATATCGACATCGATACTGATGATTTCTTTGCTCTTCTGTATTCGTACTCAATTGCAGACTGTAACGGAGAAAGTCGTGGGGAGATTTGAAGCCACCACTTCATTACCGAGAGCTTCGCCTTAAACTAGAAGTCGTGTACAGGATGATGATAACCGAGGTGCTACGAGATTCTGCTGACAGGGCTCGTGCTAGCCTTCAACCCGAGGTGGTGCAACAAGAACGATGGGCTCTAATACCATGATACGAGAACAAGAACGATGGATGGAGAAGATAATAATTTCTCTTATGTCCAAATTCAACAGGCTACAACTCTATTTATAGTAGAGTTAATTATAATTGGGATACAATAGGGAGACAAGGTCGATGACCTAAAGAGAATACAAGAAGGAAAGAAAAAAGAGATAAGAAGCTAGGATATGTACAACTAATTATCTCCTAGAAGTAAGGAGATATAGAGAATACGCTAACATCAAGGATGACACTTGCGATTGGGACACGCAGCTCTTCAGATCGTACAATAGGTTATTTCTCAGTATGGTTTTCCTTACAGTTTGGATAAGTCTGTTAGTTCAGTGTGTGAGTCATGTTAGATGGGTAAAAATCATAGGCTATCATTAAAGTCTTCTTCTTTTCAGTCTAGGAGTCCTTTGGAGTTAATTTTTTCAGATGTATGGGGACCAACCCCAGTTAAGTCAAATAATAGGCATTGCTATTATGTTTTATTTTTTGATAATTACTTAATTTTTTTTTTGGACTTATCCCATGAGTTGAAAGTCAGAAATATTCGATATTTTTCTAAAATTTAAGCGACATGTGGAAGTACTGTTTAATGCCAAGATCCGATCCTTTCAACCTGACTGGAGAGGAGAATATCGCAAATTGCCTAAATACTTGGACTCGCAGGGTATCACCCATCATCTCACCTATCCTCACACTCATGAACGAAACGGAACGGTTAAATGAAATCACCCATCATCTCTTCATGGCTGATCCCCATATGAGGTACATTTTCAACAACCACTAGATTATTCTATGCTCATATGTTTCGGATGTGCTTGTTATCCTTTTCTTCAGCCATATAACAATCATAAGTTCATTTTTCGATCACTTCAATGCATCTTTTTTTGGTACAGTAATACTCATAAAGGGTATCGTTGTTTTCATCCAGATTCTGGCAAATTATTTATTGCAAGGCATGTTGTTTTTTATGAGTCTCTATTTCTGGGTTTTCCACCATCATCATCAGCTTTGGAGGTCTCCTCCATTGGGACTTTTATTTCAGCACCACTACTGGCCTCTCCCTCTACATATGTCTCTCCTCCATCAACAACTTCCAATATGCCAAGTTCTGAATCAACAATCTGTGACTTTGATGATTTCTTGTGCCAACTTCCATTACGAACTTCCAATATGCCAACTTCTTATTCACCTACAACTCAACAATCTATGACTTTGCCTCTCCTCTAGTTTGATATCACAATATCCAGGAGATTCTGGATACTACACCAGTTGTTCCAGCTCCAGTTCATACATACTCTATGATCACATGATCCATGGATAGCACATTAACGGTACGTTCTAATCAGGTATCGAGATACCCTCTTCCTAGTCACACTATTGCTTTTCTCACCTTTTGAGAGGTAGAACCTCGATCTCACACTGAAGCCATGAGATCCCCTCATTGGCATAATGCTATGGAAACCGAGTACAATGCCTTAATTCGTAACGGAACATGGGAACTTGTTCCGTACACTTCATATATGAATGTTATAGGCACTAAGTGGGTGTTTAAAACAAAGCAAAGTTTAGATGGTACTCTCAACTACTACAAAGCTCGTCTTTAGTGCAAAGATTTAATCAGATTCCGGGTCTTGATTACTTTGACACATTTAGTTCAGTCATTAAACATGTGACTATTTGCACAATACTAGCCCTGTTGTTTCTCACAATTGGCCGGTACGCTAACTGGATGTTAATAATGTTTTTTACATGGCCTTTTGGATGAGAACATCTATGTTCGCCAACCCAAAGGGTTTGAAGATCCTTCTTACCCAAATCATGTCTGCAAAGTTCGTAAGGCCTTGTATGGTATCGAGCAGGCCCCAAGAGCGTGGTATTCTCGACTCAGTAACACTCTTCTGCATATGGGTTTTCAAAACTCTACTGCTGATCCCTCTCTATTTATTTTTTATTGTGGTGGAACTAAATTGTTTATTCTCATTTATGTTGATGATATTATTCTTACTGGGAACTCCTCCACTGCAATTGATGATTTCTTGTGCACTCTCTCCAACATCTTTCCACTGAAAGATTTGGGCACCTTGCACTACTTTCTTGGCATTGAAGCTCAGTACAATTCTTCCGGATTGCATTTATCTCAACAAAAGTACATTGCTGAATTGCTTCATCACACTCATCTAGATGGCATTAAACCCGTCTCCACTCCTATGGCCACTTCTGTGAAATTGTCCAAGATTTTTGGCATACCTCTATCAGATCCTACAGAATATCGCAGTGTTGTTGGGGCTCTGCAATATGTTACATTGACAAGAACGGACATCTCCTTTGTTGTAAACAAAGTGTGCCAATTTCTACATTTCCCGACTAATGAACACTGGAGTGTAGTGAAACGGATACTATAGTGTTTGAAAGGTACTATTGCATATGGTATCTAGTTTTGAGCATCACCTAATATTGTTCTCACTAGCTATTCTGATGCCGATTGGGCAAGCTGTCCTGATGATCAACGCTCTACCGGTGGTTACTCAGTTTACCTCGGACATAATTTAATTTCATGGAGTTCCAAGAAGCAAGACACTATTGGTCACTCCAGCACTGAATCTAAATTCCATGCTCTAGCTAATTCCATTACTGAAGTCTTATGGATTCAATCTCTTCTTATTGATCTTATACCGACTCCGATTTCTTGGTGTGACAACATTGGAGCTACTTACATAGCTTCCAATCCAATCTTTCATGCTTGAACCAAACATGTAGAAGTTAACTATCATTTTCTATGGGATCTAGCTACTAGAAAGCAACTTGCAATTTGGTACATTCCCACCTCTGATAAGATTTTTGACATCCTCACAAAACCTTTGGCTTCAGGCTGATTTGATCTACTTCGGTCCAAGCTTCACGTTGCTCCATTTGGCTTGAGAGGGCATGTTAACAGTAGTAGATCAGGATTAGGATAATTCCAAGATAAAGATAATATCATTGTAATCTAATCATACCAGGATAAGTGTTTAGGATAATCACTCTACTTAGAGTCCTATCTTATCCTACTAATTGGTTCTTGTTCTTTATCTTGTACTCTCACAATTCTAATCAACTTCTACTTCTATCATTATAAATAGATACCTAGGATCAGTTGAAACTTATTGAATCCTAGAATACTTTCCTCAATTATTTTCTGCTATATTTATTATTATTTCTTTGCTTCAACTTAGTCTTTAGTCTGTCTCTGATTTGGGTTTGGTATCGTTGATTAGGGGAATACGGTTCACCTAATCAGAAGAAAGACAAAAAGGTATCTATTTGTTTCAGAGAAAGAAGAAACGGTGGTCACTATTTGAATATTCAAATATAAACCAACAATCCATTCTTTCAACAAGGAATGGATTCTATTAAAAAAATAAAGAATGTTTTTCTTCATCAACTTCTTCAAAATTATTCATCACACACAGAGAGAGAGATTAGGGGTAATAGCATATAAGGGCAACTTTTGGGGTTTAATATCAACAAAAGTAATATATGTAAAAAAATTTAAAAAATAGGTTAACTTTTTAAAAATAATATCAATAAAGGGCAAAAACACTGTTCATCATCTTCTTCTTGCCATTTGTTCACCAGAGCCGCCGTCCGCCTACACCCGCCACCACCGTCCGTTGCCGCCCGCCACTGCCTCCGCCTCCGCCTTTGGCAATGTTGCCGGAGGTGGTTGGGAGGCATAGGTGGCGGTGGCGGCATTGGTGGTTTCTCTGTCCAACGCCGTCACCTCCGCCCACCTTTGCCTCTGGCTACCTTCGGCAACGTTGTCGGAGGCGGCAGCGGACGGCGGTGGCGGGCGGCGGCAAACGACGACTCTGGTGAACAAATGGCAAGAAGAAGAAGATGAACAATGTTTTTGCCCTTTATTGATATTATTTTTAAAAAGTTAACCTATTTTTTAATTTTTTTTAAATATATTACTTTTATTGATATTAAACCCCAAAAGTTGCCCTTATATGCTAGAAACCCTTAATTTTATTCTATTGAAAGTTGAAACTACATCATCATCAAATGGTGATGCCATTATACACAAATTGATACGCAGAACAATAGTGGTTTTGGTTAATTAATTTGTTGTTATGGGCCCGCACGTAGGATCTCGTCACGGGTCGATCCACGGTGAGAAAGCCCTGCTTTCCCTTGCGCCTTCTCTTGCGTGCAGACCCTATTGCGGAAACTGAATGGGTGATTTGTCCAAGAGACCACCCGAACTCTCCTAATAAGTGATTTGTCCAAGAGACCACCCGAACTCTCCTCACTCTTTTCTTGACTGGAAAACTGAATGCCTTTATTTCAATTCGTGGCTCCTTAAATAGGAGATTACAAAAGGAAATTCCTAATTAAACTCAAACTCCTAATTACCTACTCCTAATAGTAACACAACTCTTATTTAAGATAAGATAAGATAAGATAAAGATAAGGGATAAGGGATAAGGAATGGTGTAGTTGGCGGCGAGTTGGCAGGCAGAGCTGATGTGGTAAGATAAGTGTGGCCCCACTCTGATGAGCTATCATGTGGGCCCCACCCTACTGCTGTTGCCGTGTGGTGCGTGCTACTGCCTAGTGCTACTACCGGGCGGTGCGTGCTGCGCGCTGCCAGGCTGCTGTGTGGCGCTTCCGGGCGGTGCGTGCTGCTGGGCGGCCCGCTGTGCGTGCTACTGCCTATGACTGCGCCGCAGTGCGCTGCGGGGCGGTGTGTCCATAACATTACACCCCTCCTGGACTACGAGCTTGTCCTCAAGCTCGAATTCCAGATATGTGGCTTGGAACACTACGAATGGATCAAATGGCTGCACACTGTTTCTCAGTCCACCAACAGTATGAATAGTAGGGACTGCCCCGTAGCTCAGTGCATAAAGCTGGTTTATTTGATGCAGACCCCAGCCACCTTCTTTAGTTTCCAGCTCCCAGGTGTAACCATGGCTTACAGTGACTACACGATCTACTGTTTTCAGGCCAACTGCAAGGACCTTGAAGTGTTCCCCACCTCCTAGGTCATGTAGTTTGAAGTAGTTTTGTGGGCGGTCCACATAACGAAAATCGCGTATTGGACCACGACCCCAGTGTGCTATGTTGTGGATCACAGGAACGCACCGGGTATACTTACAGAGGAGAGCCTCAAGAGCAGCCTTACAGAAGCGAACCATGCATTTTAAAATATCCCCTCGGCCTCCCCCATATATATTTTTCTCAATATTGCGGAACATAGGGCTGTCTATGAACACAAAATCCATGCCATCAATATAAGCTTGAGAGAAAGTTACCTCCATATCCTGCCCATCCACCTTACATCTCTTGCGCACTCCTGTTTCTTGGATTTCTGCATAGTTACCATACTGTGGTGCCGCAACCATTACTCTATGTCCATGCTGAGCCAAGGCCTTCGGTAAAGCCCCAGCAACATCGCCAAGCCCACCTGTCTTCGACAAAGGAGAGCATTCTACAGGTACCAATATAATGTTCGTGACATTGTCCCCGGCCAAAGGAGGAGACTTTATAGTTTCATCCTCCGTGCGCTGATCCTTGGGAATAGCTGCGGCTGTAGGGGCAGCGATCTGCTGTTCGCTAGATGCCTCTGCCCAGTTCGGACGACGACTGTTTGTGTTGGCGATTCCCTCATAACTCCCTTCTGTTGGAGAGGAATGCTTCCAACAGGCGTCGCATCTCCCGGACATCTTCCCTGACTTCACGAACCTCCATGTTGGTTTATGCTAGCCTATGTTCCAGTTTGTTGACCTTGAATGATAGCTGCTCCATATCGCCCGTGACGTTTGGCTCTGATACCAAATGTTATGGGCCCGCGCGTAGGATCTCGTCACGGGTCGATCCACGGTGAGAAAGCCCTACTTTCCCTTGCGCCTTCCCTTGCGTGCAGACCCTATTGCGGAAACTGAATGGGTGATTTGTCCAAGAGACCACCCGAACTCTCGCTTGGGGTGAATTGTCCAAGAGACCACCCGAACTCTCCTCACTCTTTTCTTGACTGGAAAACTAAATGCCTTTATTTCAATTCGTGGCTCCTTAAATAGGAGATTACAGAAGGAAATTCCTAATAATAGTAACACAACTCTTACTTAAGATAAGATAAGATATGATAAAGATAAGGGATAAGGGATAAGGAATGGTGTAGTTGGCGGCGAGTTGGCGGGCAGAGCTGATGTGGAAGATAAGTGTGGCCCCACCCTAATGAGCTGTCATGTGGGCCCCACCTTATTGCTGCTGCCGGGCGGCGCGCGCATCTCGTGGAGCTGCTGCCGTGCGGTGTGCTGCCGTGAGGTGCGTGCTGCTACAGTGTGGTGCGTGCTGCTGCCTAGTGCTGCTGCCGGGCGGTGCCTGTTGCACGCTGCCAGTCAGTGCATGCTGCGTGCTGCCAGGCTGCTGTGCGGCGCTTCCGGGTGGTGCGTGCTGCTGCCTATGACTGCGCCGCAGTGCGCTGCCGGGCGGTATGTCCATAACATTTGTCAACTCAAAGCACCATGAAATCAAAATAATAAGAAAACCAATACATTGGATAGATGATCAATCCATTCTCGTTCTGGGCAGCGGTTGGGCCGTCCATCATTAGTCCCTTCATCGGGATTGACTTTGCAACTGCCATTGCAGTTGAAGCACAACACAAAGTGTATCTGACCCTGTACAATCGTCGCAATATGGGACATTGGAGTGATCAGCCGGGTCTCCTTACAAGAGAAGTCAGAGCTTCCCTTGCTCATGCAAGCTCACCACCTCATCARCTCCTCCGATGTATCTCTCCCTTCCAAGAGCGGTAAACAAAGAACATATACTTATTGCCAAGTATTTCTTGTTGCCGTCGAAGTTCAGTTGTGCTCAGAAATCACTGATAGTCTCTTGCTCCAGGGATAGGGATCGGTTGAAAAAAATGGGATGAAGGGAAGTTCGAATGGTTCAAAATGAAAGTTCTAGATTATCTTTTGTATTTTTTCTGAGCAGTGACCGGGTGAACCGTATATACCAGAACGTTAACGGAAATGGCTTGATTGGAATAGGTGACGTGCACGCCTCCTACGCCTCCTATTGGAGGGTACATGTTCACCGTAAACTTACGGGTTAACTGGATTCATTCTCATGTTTATACCTTATTCTGTTTTATGAAAAATGGCTGTTTTGATTTTTTAAGCTTCCTGCACATGACACTTTATCCCACTTACTTCTTTATTTAGGAACTCTTTTATGGTAATGTGTCATGCACATGAAGCTTCAAAATAGTCCAACGTTTTATCCATAAGTGTTTTATGTGAGAACAGTTTCCAACCAAAACAGAAAGTTATTACCGTTAACTCAAAAATGCTTATGTAGTGTTTATACTTCAAATGCCAGTGGTACCAAAAGAGCCCTTGATAACTTGGTGCAATTGTCTAGCACAGCTGGATCGGAGAAGGTAGAACATTCACACTTAAAGATCCCATTTCCTTTTCAGGAAGTTATTCAGGTAAATGCATTTATCCATGTTCTTTTATTTTTCAGGTAAATAAGAAAATAACTATTTTATTCATCAAAAACTATTATTGAAAGGGGCAACTTTATCCCCACCTGGGTGATGGGTATCACTTACCCTAATAAATGATACCCAGGAAAAATAAATTTTTGGTGGTCCCCATATATCTGAAAAAGAACATGTGTATCTTGATGGATATGAATTAAAATCACATTGACCAACCTTCCCCCTTTCAAAATCCTAAAAGAAAACAAGCCCTAAATGTCATTGCATATAAACTACTTATGTAACATATACATGGTTGCTAATTACTAATTGAAAAGTGTACTGTATTGGAAGAGGCCATGCTCACTATTTTTGTTCTTTGAGGGATGTCCCTAAGTGGGTGAAATCGTAGCTATGATGGACCGCACACCATGTATCTATAATATTTTCTATTAATCCTATTTTTATTAATTGGGTTCCAGCAAAGTTTTAAAAGGTTAAAGATGTAGTTTAGGTGTAAACCCAAAAAAGTGAAAAAATATGAAATAAAGTTTATTTATACAATATAAAGAAGATAATTGCATTGGTTTTGTTGTATGTTGTAAAAGTTAAATTTGAATATATAATATTAGTTTGTATCTTTAACTTTTATTTGCACACATGCATAGAACTGCACCTGCCCTTATAATAATACTATATATGTAAAATAAATACTTACATTGGTTTTGGTATAGGTCATAAAAGTAAAATCCAAATACCATATACTTAATAAATAATAAGCAGATGAGAAAAAATGATAGAACTCGTAAGCATTTATAAAAGTGAAGTCTATAAGTAACAAATTCTAAGCTTTTAACTAATCAACTAACAACCATAAATCTTTGATATTTCAAGTTTCAAAATCCAAATTTCTTTCATTGTTCAACTGATCAATTATATATTTTAGATTATAAAAAATTCTCCATCATCAAAGTTTCCACCATAATAAGATTTTCTAACAAATCATCCATCCATATATTTTTTTAGAATAAAACAGTTTATCTGTTTATCTGGTTTAGTCTTAGAAAAATACTAAAAGTAAAAGAAAACCATTAAGAAGAGAATTGAGAGATAAAAATCGGGGTAGATAGTATTTTCCTTGTGCAGAAAATAGGAAAAAAAACGACAAACTTAGGGTGTTAGACTTCTAATCACCCAAAATGGCAATGGGGTGGGTTCAGGGTGGGGCACCTCATCCCTATTCCTACTCCATAGTCAAGAGACTCTACCCCATTCCAGCCACATCCCAAGTGTTAGGCGGGTTCATGGCAAGGCAACCACTCAATATTGGGTGAGTTCAGGGACAAGGCACCCCACTCCTCATCAAGGATGGGGAATCCTCAAATTTCCCCACCCCATCCCCAATATTGGGTGGGTTCAGGTAGATGTGTAAATCGGGTCGTGTTGGGCCAGCATGGCACGACCCACATGCGGCCCGCACTGTGTCATGCTAGTCTACGGGGCGTCTCGGGCCATTCCTTCCTCCCCTGGGATAATTTGGGGGGTCGGTTTGGCACGACCCTTGGCCCAAGCCTACATGGGCTCGTGTCGTGCCATGTGTCGAGCTGGTTCATGGCCATGGACCAAGCTAGGCTGTGGACTGGGCCAAGCTATAAGAGGTCCATTTTTTAAAAAAAGTTGAGAAAGAGGTTTAAATTTTTATTTCATATGATTTTTTATATATACAATTAGACCTATTCATGGGCAGGGTAGTCCGGAGGCCCAACCCGACCTGACCTGTTATTTTTTAGGCTTGGACAAAATTTCAAGCTCGTGGGCTCGAGCTTGGGCTTTTTCAAATAAGCCCAGCCTGGTACTATTGCATATATAAGAAAGTACTTATGTTATATATAATAAATAATATATATATATATATATATATATATGCTTCTTAAATTATTAATAAATATCAATTTTCTATTAGGAAATATAAATTAGTTTATTTATTTATTAAATTATTACTAAATTAATATAATATTAGTTTATAAAAGTATACTGAAAATAAGACATTTTGTGTACAAATCTAGCTTCATATAAGGGCTGGGCTCGGGCTCAAGATCTAGGCCCGATGGTTAGGCCAGGCTTAGGCTCGGGCTTTCACATTTTCTGTTGATAAAGAGGCTCATGTTAAGTATAAAACTATGATTTTTTACAAATTAAAATTTTTATTTAATTCTAGTCTATTATAAAAAATATATAACATTTCTATATATATTAATATAAAATTTGTTATTAAAGTATTATATAATAGTATTTACCATATATGCATATAACTTCCAATTAGACTTCAAATTCCCTAATAATGTGTAGGCATGGTGCATATCTTAGCTAGACATAACTCAAAAGAAAATAGTTGCTTGAGTTTGCAAATTTATAGATCTAATCGGGTTAGGTTAATTTATAAACAATTTGTTACTTTCTTTATTAAAATACAATAATTTCTGGAAATTATCATATTTTCAGAAATATTACTAATTTCTTGGATAAAACAAATTAAATTTTACTGTTAATTATAGTTTAAAAATAATTATTGTTAAATATATTACTATTAATAATTAAAATACATTATTTTTTCCTTATTATTCAGTATTTTTTTTGCAATAAATGCAATTAATTTAAATTTTTAATTATTTTTAGTATTTTGATTAAGCTTTAGGTTTTTCAGAATTTTCGGATTTTTAATTAATTTTTTGTGTTTTTTCATTATTATTCAGTAATTTTTGCATATGAGTATTTTTCAATAATTTTCACTATTTTCATCATTTATTTTTTCATATTAATCACTAGAAAATTAATTTGCATTTTCTTTCAGTAAAAATAAATTGAATAAGTAAATAAATACCATAGTTAATAAAAAATACAACTAGTTTTCAATATTTTTCCATAGTTTCTACCTTGGATGTTTTTTAATATTTTTTTTTTGTATTTTGTAATAATAAAATCCTATTAATTGTACTTTAATTATTTTCAGTAAATACCCTTATTAATATAAAAACATTATTAATTTTTAATAAATTTTAATTATTTTTAGTATTTTAATTATGTTTAGGTTTTTCAAAAATTTTTGGATTTTTAATTAATTGTTGGTATTTTTTTATTATTATTCAGTAATTTTTGCAATAAAATACTGTTAATAAAACATGTTCTGCATTTTAAATTTTCATTATTTTTTTTCAATTTTAATGAGTTCATTATGCACAATAATGGTCTTAACTCATAAATTATCTAATGATATTATTAAAACTATCAATTAATATTTTTATATTGAAAATTCTTATTTTTATTAAGTTTAATTTTAAAGTGGAATTGAAACATACTTTTAATATTTACTAAGTTTTGTTAATATTTATTTTTAGTGAAAGTTTCGTGGATTTTTAAATTAATAATTTTTTTATTGTTTAACCCAAGTGTGAGCTCCGGGAAGCTCTTGGTCGGCTTAAAGAGATGGATGGAGTCGCCACCCATTTTTTAGAGGAAATGGGCCCTCATTTTCAAATTTGAAAACTCAATTTAAGTCTTTGATAGTGACTCCGTTTTCCCTAGTAAAGACACACAACCAAGAGATTTCGGGTCCCAAGGATTGAGAGAGGGAAGGTATTAGGCACCCCTCTCTCCAAGCAGCTGTAGAAGCTCAATACAAGAGTTGTTCAAGTTCAGTTTCTTTTGGGGAAAAACAGAAATGATTGCAAGAATTTCTCAAATCCGGATGAACATGCTTTCAATTTCTCCTAAGACCGATTTTGAGGTTATGTTATCGGGTCTAAGGTACTGATTGCCCTAAGACCCTCGCCTTTCTGCCTCTATTCCCAGTCAAGAAGAAATTGCCAGCAATGGTTTTCCAACATTTCAGAACCTTAAGCAACCCAGAAAAATAAAAAAAAAAGACTTACCTTTTGAATGTACCTTGTCAAAAGATTTCCAATAGCTAAAAGGACTTCAAACGAAACTTGAGTAAGGCAGGAGCTAGGCTGAGCGTTTCTGGTGTGAAGACGGGGGATGAGGCTTGAGCTTGGCTTCAGGAAATTCGGGATTACAAGCAGGATGGGTATACCATAAAAGTTAGGAAACACTCCCTTCCTTCTCTCTCTCTCTCTCTCTCTCTCTCTCTCTCTCTCTCTCTCTCTCTCTCTTTCTCTAGGGACCTCTCTCAGGTTTCCTCCCTTCAGTCCCCCCTTGTCCTCCTCTCCAGTTTCCTCCCTTTTTGAGCTCGAATTAGATCAATATTTATAAAGAATGGGAGGGGGGTCAAGTCTGAAACTTGTCTAGCTGCAGTGCTTGGGATTCAATAGAGTTTTTTCACAAGAAAAGGCAAAAATTCTTCAAAGAAATATGTGTCCAGTCAAGCTTACTTGTTTGGTGAAACATTTTCTTCAGTTTCGGGGTGGATTTCATGGGTTTTGTGCGTCCAATGGGAGTTTGGGGTGTGCTAGATGTTGTAGTCTCGTATTTGGGGCTGACAATAGGGGTGTCAATAGTATTCAAAAATTTGATTTCGAATTCGATATTCGACATAATCGAATCGAATTCAAATAATTCAAATTTTTAATCGATCGAATTTGGATATGACATGATTCGATTCGATAAATATCTAAAATTTGACCGATTATTTAATTCTTATATATAATATATAAAATATTTATATAATTTATATATAATAATTAAGTTATATAAAAAATTTATATATTTGTATACTTTATATCAATAAAATATTTATTTTATATATTTATTAATTATCTAAAATAATTAATTAATCGAATTCAAATTGAATTGAATATTCAAATATTTAATCGAATTTGAATTCGGATATTAATTTTCAATATCCGTCGGATATCGAACCGAATTCGAATATGGGATTTCTAATTAGATTTGAATTCGAATTCGGATATTGCCTAATCCGATTCGAATTCGATCCGTTTACCCCTCTAGCTAACAGTGGCAAAAAACGTAAATTTGATGAACTTTTGAAAGCTATTGTCTTTTCTTGGTCTTAAGTAGAGGTCTGTTTGGTATTTTGAGCTTTTTAAGCTTATTTGGCTCTGTTTGATTGGTACAAGTGTTTCAATGGGTCAAGAATGGGTATGGCATCATCCATCACCCTTTTGGGGGGCTTCAGGTTGGGACAGATGATGTGGCAATTTAATTTGGTGCATCGAAATGRCATCTTTCTAGTTTAACAGTCAAACGAATGAGTCTGGTCGTGAAATTTGTTGTCCTGGGGTTTTTTGAGTCTCTGAACACAGTGGTGAGGTCTGATCGGACAAATAGGGTCAGGATGACTTAGATCTATGGGTGATAAGTTTGGGTAACTAAGATTTGCTAAAATAAAATCTTTGTTTGATGAATGGTCAAACGAGGGAACATTGGAACGAATTTTGGTGGCTGGGCATTTTTTATCATCTCAAATCTGATGGAAGTGATGGATCTTTGATCAGAGGTGTTGATGATGTGCGATCTGGTCAAGTCCTAGTCGTCGGTTATCTCGCCTCCGATAGAGCTGAAGACTTCCGGGGAGGAACCCGGTTGGGACACTCCGAAGCTCAAGTTAGTAATCTTGAGAAGGCAAGAGGAAACAATGGATTTCAAGATTAGAAAGCACAAAATATCACATACCTTATTCCCTATGAGATGGGGACCTTTATAGTCACCTTGTATACTTACTTCCGAACCCTTGTCAGTTCGGGTATCATTACCTCTGCCAGATCGGGTCACTTCCTCTGACAGATCGGGTCACTTCCTTTGCCAGATCGGGTCACTTCCTCTGACAGATCGGGTCACTTCCTCTGCCAGATCAGGTCACTTCCTCTGACAGATCGGGTCACTTCCTCTGCCAGATCGGGCGTCATTTCAGGTGTCATAACCTCCACTACCTGTTGCTAGTTCGGGTGCCATAACCTCCACTGCTAGTTGCCAGTTGCCAGTTCGGGTGTCATAACCTCCACTGCTCCTTGTAAGGGCCGTCCCTGCCACGTCTGAGATGGCGGTGCTAGGTGGCCATTGGGGGGCGGCTGTCATGTGTCGGACCCCTAATCAGTCAGGTGCACCGCCTCCGTGTACGGGCTTCCTGGGCGTCAGGTATGGTTCAGTTAGGTGACTTGGAGCCGAAGTTGTGTGCGAGGTGAAGTCTTGAGTTCGGATAGAAGTATGGCCTGAACTGCCCTTGGGTGGGCAATTCGGGTCTTTGCCTTTTGTGCTTTTTGTAAGGCTCAGGACCTTGAAGGGAGAGCTCAGGTTCCTCCTTGGGGAGCTCGGGACTCTTCAGCTCGGAGCTCGGGTTGTAGGTTCATTGGAGGGGGGGAGCTCGGGATTCTTTTCCTTGGAGCTCGGGTTGCGAACCCGTTGCTGTGCCGAGCTGGCGCTTCTGCCAGGTCACTCTCGGTTGCTTCCACGTGTCATATGGCCAAAGGGGTCGGGTCAAATCTTCCCCCATCAATTGCCCTACACTCCCCATGCTTGGGATCTTGACCCGGCGTGGGGAGTTCGCAGGATGACAGGTGGATTTGCCTCGGGACATTTTGGCCTTGATCAGGAACTTCTCTGGTCCGGCCTACTTGTGTTCTCAGCTCAATCGGGGTTGGCTTGGCTCGACCAGGGGTCTGTCCCAGGCTGTGTGTGGCTCACGCGCGCAAACGATTTCAAATTTTTGAACGTGCATGCCAAAGTGTCTTTTCTACGGGGAGTGCGCAACTGACTTTGCGGGGAGCCGTTGGATGGTTTCGATCTTGGCCACTGATGCATGGGTACAGTGGCTTTAAATAGTGGGGGGACCCCCGGTCATTTTCCTCTATCATTCTTCAGCGTTTGTTCCTTGAGCTCGCGTCCAAGCCTATCAGCTCGCGTCACTCAATCGTAGTCCGGTAGCTTTTCCTAGTGAGTCCTTAGCCCTCTTCGTTTCGATGTCTAGTTTTAGTAGCACGGATAGTCCTCTAGGGGGGTCAGACGCCGGTTCCACGAACCGAGCCGCCGCCCCTAATAGCCTTAGTGAGTCTGAGGCGGGGCCCGAGTTTGAACTTGAGGAAGAGCTCGAGTTTGAGCCCGTAGGCCGGGTCACCTCGGGTAGTCTAGCGTCCACCTTCCGCCGAGTTCGGGTGCCAGACAAGTTTGGGACTTCCATCATGATGCTCGAGAGGCTTTGGTCCCTTGTTGCCCAGTTCAACCTGCTCAGGGAGTATGCTTATAGCTTGCCCTCGGTTGACTTTCCTTGGGAGCACGGTCCGAACGAGATCGTGATATTCCGGGAGCAGCTCGTTGCCGGGCTGCGCCTTCCCTTTCATCTTCTTATCGTCAAAGTCATGAACCACTTCGACGTTACTATAGGTTAGCTTCACCCGAACTCTGTTCGTAACCTTGTTGGGACTATCTCCCTGTGCTGCGAACACTGCCTTCCTTTAGACCTGGAAGTCTTTTCAGCTATCCTCATGCTCAAAAAACTGGCGGGTCCCCTGCCTAGGCGTAGGAGAGCGTACTACTTGTCACCTCACCCGAACTTCAAGCTCTTACACGACCTTCCAAACAAGGTCCTAGCATGGAAGCGGGACTACTTCGTGGCTCGTGATGAGAGGAGAATTTATCATATTTTTATCCCCAATTACTCGCTTTTATACTGAATTAGCACCTAATTGGACTCATATTTCTGTTCAGGGCATGAAAGAAGGCATCAAGAGCAAAGAAAGACAAATAAGATGATTTTTCACAATTTCGACATCGTTCAGTGATCTGAGCATAACTCGTGCCTCCGAACTCCGAATGGGCTGATTCAAGACCCACTAGAAAAGATAAGAGAAAAAGACACAACTTTCATATTTTGGGCTTTCGCTGATTTAGCCTGCATCGAAGTCAAATCCGGGCCCGAAGTCAGGGCAATTTCGTAGGAAGGCCCAATCCGCAGCTGAAGCCCAACTCGTAGAAAAGCCTGGCTGAAGCCCAATTCGCAGAGGTAATCTATTACGAATCCAAGAACAAGAAACTAAGAAGAATCCTTCCAGATCTAAATTCTTGATGTAATCTTAGAGAGATAAAGGGATTGAGTTCATTAGATAAAGAGATAAGATTAAAATTAGGGTAGGACTTTCCATTCTTGTAAGATTAACTTCAAGAGGAAGTAGGAGACCACCCCCCTCCCCT
>NW_010729272.1:538602-561961 GCF_000365185.1 Nelumbo nucifera | reverse complement strand
ATTCATTACATTGGTTAGGTGGACTGAACGCCCTAGCGATTTCATCCATTACATATTCGGTTAGTGATCACCTTTGTTTATAATTTTCTTTTTCTAGTTTTTATTTTCAGTAGTTCTTGCTCAAATCTGAATTTCGATTGTCCAAATAATTAGGGAAGACTGTGGTTCTAATACTTATTTTGTTAAATCCCCGTGGGAACGATATTTTTATACAACTTGATAACTAGTGCACTTGCTAGGGTTATATTCATAGCTATCATTTCGAAGTGCTACGGGGTGGCCATTTCCTACTGAGTGGGGTTTGGCCGCCCCTGACCCCGATGTCACTTTAGATGAAGATACAGTGAAGGGCCTCCGGGACTGGGCCTGGCTTGGGCTAAAATGCGAAGCCTATCTAACAAAAGATAAACTCATTCAGGCCGGTCTGAGTTCGGGTAGGTGCAATGAAACGGGTAGGTGCAATGAACGATATTTTTGTTCATTTTTTGACGTCAGGCTCCTTTTTATAGGTGCAATGAAGAATGAGAAGACTCAAGGTGCGAGTCTGTTTAGTGGCATGAAACGGAGGAAGTGAGCTGCTAAGCGAGTTCGCACCGATCCTTCCCGGGTGGCGGAGCCCGAGGCACCAAGGATGGAGCATCCTGGGGAGCCCGAGGTGCCCCCTCCAGTCTAGGAAGCGGCAGGGGCTCCCTATGCCGACACTACCTATACCCGGGCTGGGCCTTCAGGCTCGGGGAGCCACGATGGGATTGGGAGCGTGCTGACGCCGGACTACGCTCTCCGAAAAAGCAAGGCCGCCACCTGTCCTGAGGAGGTCGCGTAGTGGGTTGATCTCCCTACCAATCTCATAGGTGCTCGAGCTGCAACTCACGCCATGGTGGTAAGTCAGAGTAGTTTTTTTTTTTTTTTTTTACCGAGCTGATTTGTCCTCGTTCTGGCATGTGAACTCTTCTATCCACGCTTTGGCAATCTAGGTGGAGAGGGGCTTGAAGCGAACACAAGCTGCCGAAGCGGCTTCCCGTGCTGCGCGAGCTGAGCTGTCGAGGTCTCAGAGAGACACAGAGGCCTTAGGAATGGTGGTGAGGCACATGGCGGACCTGAAGTTGGACCTGGAGCATCAGGTTGAGTACCTCCAGGAAGATATCAGGGAGAAGACTCAGATCTTCTCTCAGGCCGTTAAGGAGGCGAAGGTGAAAGCCGTCGTGGATTACATCGCTTTGCCGCACTTTGATGACATGATGGTGGGTTCATACAGAAGGGGTTTCAAGCTGAGCCGATGGATGATAAGGAACGCGTACCCCGAGCTCGATGTCAGCGCCATAACCACCTCGCGTATTAATCAAGAGATGGTTGCCGCAGCAAATGACGATCCGGATTCTGAAGACAAAGCGGGGCCTTCGGGTATTATCGAAGTCCCTTCTGAAGGCGAGGAAGATGTACCTCTGGGCTTGTGAGCTCGTTCTGTGTTTTTGTTTTACTTCTTCCTTTTTTCTTTTCTTTTTTTTAACACTGTAAAGCAGATATTTAGCAATGAAGTACTTTTTCTGTTCAAAAGTGTTGTGCAAATATTCTCCTTTTGCCGAAGTGACTATAGGCCCCAGCTGCCAGACTTAAGCCTCGAGGCGAGTTAACATAGTAAGGTTGTGTGCCCGATCTGTTCTCCACCCGGGATAGTTAACAGGCTGAATTGGGCCCTGGGCTCTGCACCTCGGGATCCATACTTGTGCAGATTGCTTTCGTTGATGAGGTGCCGAGGTCCTTGTTAGCTCGGCATTCTGGGCCTTAGGGTGCCGAGGTCTTTGCTAGCTCGGCATTCTGGCCCTTAGGGTGCCGAGGTCTTTGCTAGCTCGGCATTCTGGCCCTTATGCTCTAGTAGTGGCTCATGGGCTGCTTAGTTTGATAATTTATAGGTAAAATCGTCTTAAGTTGACGATGTTCCATGCCCGGGGTATCTGTTTACCTTCCAGGGTCTCGAGCTCGTATGCTCCCCCGAGTACTCTCTTTACTCGGTAGGGTCCTTCCCAGTTCAGCCCGAGTTTGCTAACGCCGAGCCCAGGTACCATGATTTTATGGAGGACCAGGTTGCCGACACGAAAGTTTCGTTTCTTAACTCTGGTGTTGTAGTACCGAGCTACCCTTTGCTGGTATGCTGCGGTTCTGATGTATGCGAGGTCCCTCACCTCGTCAAGTAGGTCGAGGTTGGTACGTAGCTCATCGTTATTAGTATTATCGCTATATGCTTCCAACCGAAGTGAGGGGATTTCGATTTCGGTTGGGATGACTGCCTCTGTGTTGTAGGTGAGGTTGAAGGGAGTTTCTCCAGTGGCAGTCTTCTCTGTAGTTCGGTATGCCCATAGGACGCTGGGCAGCTCGTCTGCCCATAACCCTTTAGCTTAGTCTAGCCTGGCTTTTAGTCCGTAGAGGATAGCTCTGTTCGTGACTTCTGCCTGATCGTTTGCTTGTGGGTGCGCAACCGACGTGAAGTTTTGCCAGATCCCCATGCCTTGGCACCATTCTTGGAATTTGATGTCTTCGAACTGCTTGCCGTTGTCGGAGATCAGCACCCGAGGTAGCCCGAAGCGGCACACTATGTTCTTCCAGAAGAAGTTCTAGACGTTTCGAGTTGTGATGGTTACGAGGGTTTCAGCTTCAACCCACTTGATGAAGTAGTCTACTACCACTACTAGGAACTTCCTTCCTCCTGTTGCTGGCGGGAATGACCCGAGTAAGTCAATACCCTATTGTGCGAAGGGCCACGGGTTGGTGAGGTACTTGAGGTCAGCAGCGGGCTGATGGTGAATATTGGCGTGCTTTTGGCATTTCTCGCACTTCCTGATTAGCCCGACGACTTCTGCTTTCATTGTTGGCCAATAGTACCCCTGTCGTAGTGCCTTCTGAGCGATGGCCCTACCCCCAGGTGTCCACCACATAGGCCTTCGTGAATGTCGTGAAGTACGAGCTCGGCTTCGGGAGGTCGCAAGCAGCGCAAGTAGGGGAGCGTGTAGGATCTTCGGTACAACCATCCGTCTATCATGACGTACTTGGCTGCCTGGCACTCTACCCTCCTGGCGGCGTTGCGTTCTGCGAGGAGGGTTCCATGTAGCAGGAAGCTCGTTAGTGGATCAATCCAGCTCGGTTCTGCTTGGGCGACAGGAGCGACCTCATCTGCNCTCGTTAGTGGATCAATCCAGCTCGGTTCTGCTTGGGCGACAGGAGCGACCTCATCTGCCCCCCAGGGAATGCTAGGTCGAGGTAACTCCTCTATGTACACAGTTCTCATGGTGTTGTCACTGGTGCTAGCTAGCCGGGATAGGGTGTCGGCCTCAGTGTTCTCTGACCTCGGGATTTGCTTGATGAAGTGTGACTGGAAGCTAAGCAGTGCCTCTTTTACCTTTGCCAAGTAGGCGATCATAGCTGGCTCACGGGCTTCGTATTCCCCTATAACTTGGTTGACCACGAGCTGGGAATCGCTGCAGATAACTATGTGTTTTGCCTTTACCTCTTTCGCCAAAGCTAGCTCTGCTATCAACGCCTCGTATTCTGCCTCATTGTTGGATGCCGCGAACTCGAAGCGTAGCACGTACTCCAGTTTCATGCCACTCGGACCGCGAAGAACTACACCGGCTCCGTTGCCCTGCTGATTTGAGGAGCCATCTACGTGAAGGATTTAGGGCTCTTCATCCCAGTTCGCGCTCGGCCTAACCGGGAGAGATACCGAACTGGGTGCGACCTCACAGGGCTCGGACTCAATCGGCCTGGGAGCACCGAGCTCACCCGAACTGGGAGCCTCGTGCTCAACTGGAGAGATACCCGAACTGAACGTGCATTCTGCAACAAAATCTGCCAAGGCTTGTGCTTTGATAGCAGTTCGGGGCTTGTACTAGAGATCGTACTCACTGAGTTCGATGGCCCACTTCGTCAATCGTCCAGAGACCTCGGGCCTGAGTAATACTTGCCTTAAGGGTTTGTCGGTGAGGACAATGGTGGTATGTGCTTGGAAATACGGGCAGAGTTTGCGGGCCGCAATGACTAGCGCATAGGCTAGCTTTTCTATCTCTGGATACCTTGTTTCTGCTACCTCCAATATCTTACTAACATAGTAGATGGGTCATTGGACCCGATCTGCTTCCTTTATCAGTACCGAACTGACCACTTCGTCGCTTACCGAGAGGTACAGTTCTAAAACATCGCCCTCTTCGGGCCTGACCAACACCGGGATGCTGGCGAGGTATTTCTTGAGCTCGTCAAATGCGAGCTGGCAGTTCGGGTTCCACTCGAACCCTTTGCCTTTTATTGCCTTGAAGAAGGGCAGGCAACGGTCTGCTGACTTAGACATGAAACGACTCAGGGCGGCTATCCTGTTGTTTAGCCTCTGAACCTCTTTAACTTTTCGGGGTGGTCTCATATCTAGGATGGCCTTTATTTTGTCCAGGTTGGCCTCAATATCGCGCTGGTTGACGATGTACCCTAGAAACTTACCCGAGGTGACACCGAAGACACACTTGTTTGGGTTTAGTTTCATGCTAAATTGACGCAGAATTTGAAAGATGGAATGCAAGTCTTGTATTATTTTATGCGAAAAATGTGTCTTGACGACCATGTCGTCTACATAACATTCTATCTTCGTGCCAATTAAGGGCTGAAACAGCTTATTCACGAGCCTTTGAAAGGATGCCCCAGCATTTTTCAATCCGAAGGTTATAACCTTGTAGCAGTACAAGCCGAACTCAGTTATGAAAGTGGTTTTTTCCTCGTCGGATGGGTCCATCCTGATTTGGTTGTAGCCCGAGTAGGCATCCAGGAAGCTTAGCAACTCGTGTCCCGAGGTCACGTCCACTTGGCGGTCGATCCTAGGAAGGGGGAAGCAGTCTTTCGGGCAAGCTCGGTTCAGGTCGGTGTAGTCGACGCACATGCRCCACTTGCYRTTTKCSTTTTTYACCARMACTGGGTTGGCTACCCAGCTCGGGTAATGAACTTCCCTTATGAAGTCTGCTGCGAGGAGCTTCTCGACCTCCTCGTCGACCGCCCTCCAGCGTTCTGGGGCTAAGTTGCGTTTCTTCTGTCTAATGGGTCTGACTATAGGGACAATATTGAGCTTGTAAGTTATGAGCATAAGGTCTATGCCGGGCATTTCTGCCGTAGACCAAGCGAAAACATCTAAGTTACTGAGTAAGAAGCGTACCAGTTTGGATCGCAGGGGTTCTTCCAAGGATGCTCTGACCTGAAGTAATCTGGCGGCGTCTTCTGCCAAGACAGAGATGGGAATAGTTTCCTCTGTTGGTGCAGCTCGCTCTTCGTTCTGTTCCGTAGGTCGGTCCAGTTCGAGGTCGGTGGTTACCTTGGCCTTTCCCTTGAGGGCGGCAACGTAGCACTTGCGGGACTCGAGCTGGTCGCCCCGCACTACCCCGATGCCGAAGTCCATTGAGAACTTCATGGCCAAATAGTAAGTGGACACCACAGCTTTTAAAGCGTGGGTGATTGGCCGACCTACTATGGCAATGTGGGGGGAGGGGGTCACGACCAATAAGAAATCGTGACTGAGTCTTACCGTGCTAGGCCACGTGCCGACTTCCACAGGTACTGTGACCTTTCCCAGGGGTCTGACCTCTTCTCCGCTGAAAACGACCAGCGGGGTGTTCGCGGGCTTCAAGTCACTCTCTCGGAACTGGAGCTTGTCGAAAGCCGCTTTAAAGAGGATGTCTGCCGAACTGCCGGAGTCAATGAGTACCCGTCGGACTTCGAAGTCATTGATCTTCATCTTTATGAGAAGTGCGTCATCGTGGGGGTAGTGGACCCCGCGTGCATCGTCTTCGGTGAAGAATATGGGGTCTTCCATCCTGTGTCGCTTTGGGGGATTTTGTTCTTCTCTGGCGGCCTCCCAGGTTGATGCCTGAGCTGCTGCCGAGGTGCATCCTACTACAATTGATCCTCCAACGATCACATGGATTGTTCCCCAAAGTGGTCTTTCCTCCGGGGGCTGCTTCTGTGGTTCAGCTGGTCGGCTGCTGGACTTGGGAGCATCTCTGTTGTGCTCTCCCTGCCGACCTGTCTTATTACTATTATTATTATTATTATGCTGTACAAAATTTCGTAGGTACCTGCGACGGATAAGCTCCTCTATCTCATCGCGGAGTTTATTACAATGCTCGGTGCTATGACCGCGGTCCCTATGGAAGCTGTAGTATAAGTTTTTATTCCTCTCGTTCGGGTTTCCCTTCAGATGAGGTGGTCACTTCACATACGGGGCGTCTTTGATCGTCATTAAGATCTCCGCCCGCTTCGCGTTTAAGGGCGTGTAGTCCGCCCGACCTGCTAAGGGAGCTCGAAACGGTTGGCTTGGCTTCGGCCCCCGAGCTGGGTCTCTCTTTCTCCTGTCATCTGAGGAACTCGGCTACGGTCGCGGGCTGGTTGACTACCAAGTGCCACCTGAACTCCTTGTGTGTCACGCCCCTCTTGGCTACCGCGAGCTGTACCACGGGGTCTAGGCGCGGTATCTGCAAGCATGCGTCATTGAACCGTTTGATATAGCCCCGGATGGACTCTCCTTCCTTTTGGACTATTCCGAGGAGGCTCTCCTCGGTGCGGGGGCACCGTTTGCTGGTAACAAAGTGTGCGATGAAGACCTGCACGAACTGGGTCCAGCTTCTTATCGACCCAGGGGCCAGGTTCCTGTATCAGGTGCGGGCTACTCCCCTGAAGGTTGCAGTGAACGCCACACACATACAAGACTCGCTGGCCCTTGCCAGGTGCATTTGGGACTGGAAAGCATCGACATGGTCATTGGGGTCAAAAGACCCGTCATACTTGTCTAGAGAACGGAGCTTGAAATCCTTGGGCATGGGGATTGCAAGGAGTTCTGACGAAAGGGGGAAAGGGACTGAAAGAATAGGGGCAACTTTTACCTCGTCCGAGCTTGCTTCTTCTTTACCTCGGAGCTCGAGCAGGATGTGGGTGGTAGTTCGGCGACTTCGCCGACGTCTTCGCTGCTGCTTAGAGGGCCTGGTGTTGGCGCTACTTGCCTCAGTGTTGTTGAGGTAGATCGGCCCGGACTGTTGGCAGTCCGCTGCCAGGACGCCTAACTAGTTCTCTGTGAGTGGGAGCTCGAACTTAGAGTGCTGAGGTGTTGACTTGACTGGCAAAGAGGTTCCCGATCCATCGGCGAGCTGCGAGACGGGGGTGATTAGTCTTTTCCTTCTACCTGGGGATGAGGCCTTTCTCTTGAAGGGGTCCTGGAGTTGGGAGGCTCCTCCTCGGTGAGGGCGCCCGCCCTGAGGGGAGGGCTTGGCCAGCTTCGGAGCAGGGTGCCGAGGTGGGAACTGTGGTTGGTTCAGAGGCAATTGGGGGAACTGCTGTTGATAGTGACACTGAGAAATGTGGTGTAGTACTTGCTGCTGATGGAGCTGATGTTGCTGGAACTGCTGCATTTGGGCTTGCATCGCCCGCATGCACTGCATCAAGTCATCAAACTAGTTTTGGCTAGTCGCCAGAGGGACAACAGTTGGTTCGGCAAAGGTTGTCTTGACAGGGAGGGGAAGGGGAACGTTCACAGGTGCCACCATGCCTGGTGCGTTGAGGCTAGGGATTCCGTCCGTTGATAGGGGGACGGTGAACTGTCCTATGCACACAGTGGCGGGCTGGGGCTGTTCCCCTACAGCACTCAAGTCGGCGTTGTGCCTGCTGCTGCTGGGAGAAGCCATGGAAGCTAAGGTTTCTTTGAGAGAGAGAGAGAGAGAGAGTTAAAGGTTAGGGGAGGCTTTTTGGAGTCTTCCCACAGACGGCACCAAATGATGATGCGCAATCTGGTCAAGTCCTAGTCGTCGATTATCTCGCCTCCGATAGAGCTGAAGTTGCTTGAAACAAGGAAGGAACTAGAGACTTCTTGGGAGGAACCCAGTTGGGACACTCCGAAGCTCAAGTTAGTGCTCTTGAGAAGGCAAGAGGAAACAATGGATTTCAAGACTAGAAAGCACAAAATATCACATACCTTCTTCCCTATGAGATGGGGGCCTTTATAGTCACCTTGTATACTTACTTCCGAACCCCTGTCAGTTCGGGTATCATTACCTCTGCCAGATCGGGTCACTTCCTCTAACAGATCGGGTCACTTCCTCTACCAGATCGGGGGTCATCTCGGGTGTCATAACTTCCACTGCCAGTTTCCAGTTCGGGTGTCAACCTCCACTGTTCCTTGTCAGGGCCATCCCTGCCAAGTCTGAGATGGCGGTGGCAAGTGGCCGTTGGGGGGCGGTTGTCATGTGTCAGACCCCTAATCAGTCAGGTGCGCCGCCTCCGTGTACGGGCTTCCTGGGCGTCAGGTACGGTTCAGTCAGGTGACTTGGAGGCAAAGTAGTGTGTGAGGTGAAGTCTTGAGTTCGGATAGAAGTATGGTCCGAACTGCCCACCCAAGGGCAGTTTGGGTCTTTGCCTTTTGTGCTTTTTGTAAGGCTTAGGACCTTGAAGGGAGAGCTCGGGTTCCTCCTTGGGGAGCTTGGGACTCTTCAGCTCGGAGCTCGGGTTGTAGGTTCATTGGAGAGGGGGAGCACGGGATTCTTTTCCTTGGAGCTCGGGTTACGGGCCCATTGCTGTGCCGAGCTGGCGCTTCTGCCAGGTCACTCTCGGTTGCTTCCACGTGTCGTATGGCCAAAGGGGTCGGGTCAAATCTTCCTCCATTAGGTGTAAATTGACTAATTTAGTTCAGATCATGATCTTAGGTTATGGTTTTCCAATCAACGAAAGGGCCCGAAATGGAATCTTACTTTTTAATCGGTCAAATGTAGGGCTGTTCACGGGTCGGGTTGGATTGGTTTACTGTGGTTTTTCCAACCAACCCGACTTGGTCGGGTTACCTGACATAGAAACCGAAACCGACCCAATGTTAAGCAAAACCGACCTGGTTGGTTTGAGTCAGGTTGGGTCGGTTTCGGTTCTAAGTTCATCCCTATGATAAAATCTTGCTAATTTAGAAACAGTCATAAATTGAACATCATTTCAGCCATCTCCTATGATAAAATTTAAATGAAAAGTTAATCACAAAAGTTGTTCACTAATCACTATTCACTAATCCAAAGTTTCTTGCAACCATTCAAAAACTAAGTGGCCTAATGGGCTTTGGAACTTCATGTTTGAACTAGGAACTAAGTCGGTTCAGTTCGGGTCGGTTTCGGTTTTCTTGTGTAAAAACCGAAATCGACCTGAATCATCGGTTTAAGAATTTGCACAACCCGAAACCGACCTGTGCTGATGAAAACCCGGTCGACTCGGGTTGGGTCAGTTCGGGTTGGTCGGTTTGGTCGGGTTGGGCCTTCTTATGAACAACCCTAGTCAAATAGAAGTGTTTGGTCAAGAAATTTGACATGCTGGGGTTTGTTATGTCTTCGAACACAATGGTGTGGTCTGATTGGTCATATGAGGTTGGAATGACAGATGGTAAGCTCTAATTTGGTGGGTAGGCTTGGATTAAGGGGCGGGCTCAAGTGGATGGTCCTGATTTGAGAAAGATATGGTTGATCTTGGTAATCATTCTGGACCATCAGAATTAGATCTTGATGTCTTTATAGTTGGTTGTCGTAGATTCGTGGTGGGATTCGCTAATTAATTGTTTCCTAATGATATAAAGGTGATGGATATGTTGGATTTGATTTTGAGGAGTTGGAGTTTGATTATCGTATAGATCGGGTCCGTTAAAAAGGAAGTTAGCATGATGAATGATAGATGTTTGTAGTTTAGTCATGGAAATTGATGTGTAAGTAAGTTTTAGTTTTCCAAGTTTGGGGATGATGTCTGATCAAGGTTCTTATTTATCTGTGGATTGCATAAAAAAAGAGAGTATTTCGGGTTTTAGAGAGTGTTAAGTCAACCTGGTTGTGTTTCTAAGTTTTCAGGGTCTCAGAGGGGGTACAAAGAGGTAGGGTGAAGGGACCGAGCAAAAATTGGGTGGTAACACCAAGGTTTTTAAAATCGACCCAGACAATGAATCAGTTAGTGGTTTGATTCCTATGCATCGCATGGGTCTGACCGTTCGAATTGAACGGACGACATGCTTTGAATAAAAAATAAAAATAAATAAAAATCACCCAAATCGTTGAATGGTTCAAACGGTTTGACTGCCTGAGTCAGCGATTTGCTGACCAAATCAACGGTTTTGGGGGAAAATAACGATTATGGGGTAAAATGGAACTGGTCACCTGATCGGTTCTCGATTTTCCGATCCGACCATCCGGTCTGATCCGGTGTTGAAAACCATGGTTTAACCTCAACCTATTTATATTATTACTATTCTCTCTTTCTCTCTCTTTTAAAGCAATGATTAATTTTTTATATTTTTAAAACAAAAGAAAATAAAAAAAAAATGCAAAAAATAGATAAATAGCTTCTCTCAAAAGAAAGACATGCTGACATGGAGAGACCAATACAAGTTAGATTTGTATCTTTAACTTTTATTTACACACATCCATAACACTGCACGTGCCCATACAATAATACTATATATGTAAAATAAATACTTACCTTGGTTTTGATATAGGTCATAAAAGTAAAATCCAAATACCATATACTTAAAAAATAATAAACAGAACATATGATAAACGAACTCGCAAGCATTTATAAAAGTGAAGTCTATAAGTAACAAATTCTAAGCTTTTAACTACTCAACTAACAACCATAAACCTTTGGTATTTCAAGTTTCCAAATCCAAACTTCTTTCATTGTTCAACTGACCAATTATATATTTTAGATTATCAAAAATTCTTCATCATTAAAGTTTCCATCATAATAAGATTTTCTAACAAATCATCCATAATTTCATATATTTTTTTAGAATAAAGTAAACAGTTTAGTTGGTTTAATCTTAGAAAAACACTAAAAGTAAAAGAAAACCATTAAGAAGAGAATTGAGAGATAAAAATCGGGGTAGATAATATTTTCCTTGTGGAGAAAATAGAAAGAAAAAAACGACAAACTTAGGGTGTTAGATTTCTAATCACCCAAAAGTGTAGAATTTAAAAAGAAAAAGAAAACCACTTGATCTGACCAAAATGGAAGAGACATCAATGATGATTCTTTTTGTTCCTTGTTGCATTATTGAACTCTAGTAAAATCCTAACAGAAACTAGAAGTTACATTTGCTCTATTATCTTTTCATTCTAATAGTTTATTTGCCCTGTAATTATAAAAGTGCTTTCATATGTTTTATATTAAAAAATATAAATATAAAATAATTTTTTTCTTTTTCTATCAAATTACTCAATTGTTGTAGGTGTAAAACTTATGCCTTTTCATGTCTCATGCCTTGAGGCTTACACTTCTTTCTAGCAGGTTTAAACCTTGATCTACGTGTAAAGCTTAAATAAGACTTAAGCCTTTTAAAACCATGCTTAGATGCTTTAACCAACATCTAAAAACCATACAACTAAAATCCTTCTCCTTAATTAGTGGGCATTTGGTTGGAGGAATCCATAAAATTATCTCAAGAATAATTTTTGAGGGGTTTAGAAAATCTCTAATTTCTCAAATGAAAAAAAAAAAGTTTGGTGGAGATAATGCTGATAAGGACATTTCTCAAAAAAAAAAAAAAAAAAAAACCATGCAATTATAATAGCATTATCGGTTTGTGCATTATTTGACCGGACATGCCATTCCCATATAAGAAATCAATTTGAAAATAACACCCGATTCCTGAAACCATCTTCCCATGCTTCGTACATCAATTTCTTTAACCAAACACCCCCTTATTGATCAACAACTTTGCCCTTAATATAGGACATTACATAAAAATAAAATCATAGGGAGCAGCTGTGTATTGATTCGACCCAAGACCAAGAGGAAACCCCTGTTTCCTTAGCGTCCCACACACAGGACGGTGAAGGCAGAGCTACCCTGGGTAAGGATGTGTTTGGTTATTCAGTGTTAGAGGGTTATTAACCAAGGTTTTTAAAACTGATTCGGAGAACGAACCAGTCAGGGGCCTGGTTTCTAGGTCGAACGGTCCAATCATTTGAACCAAATGATCTGCCTGTTTTGACAAAAAAGTAAAAAAATTAAGAAAAAAAACGGTCAAAACCATAAAATGATTTAAACAGTTCAATCACCTGAATCAATGACTTATTAACCAAGTCAACGTTTTTTTATAAATATCCAACTTTAAGAAAAAATGGAACTAATCACCTAACCAGTTGCAGGTTTTTCCAATCCGACCGTCCGATCTAATCCTCATTTGAGAACCATGTTATTGACAAACCCGTCAAGTGGAAACCACCTGTTAGATTGATAGACGTATTTACATAGACATGTTGGATAAGATTAATCTGTCGGCATGCCCTTCAATTGGAAATGGGATGTACAAATTTAATTTAATTATAGCTGGTCACAGTAGACAAAAAGGGTCCCTCCTGATTGTGCCTCCATGATTATTTCACTTGATAGCCAAGCCAACAACCAGCAATGTTTTCCAAATCAACATGACTGTTCAGCGAAAATAAGAATCTTTTCAGATAAAATAAGGGGATGTTTAATATGGCTTTCGTTTATTAAATAAATGTTTATATTTGATTTGACTTTAAAATTGAGAAAAAGTGATTGGAAAATATTTTTTTARTGTTTGTTGACAGTTAGGTGCCATTAGGCCATATAAGCAGAACAGTAAATAAATAATTTTATATCGGAAGAAACATTAAAATAAAGCTTCACCTAAAGGTTAATTTACATGTAATTCGATGCAAATGTTTATCAGATAAATAAGCCTATCAAATAACAATTTGAAACAAATATTTATCTAATAAATGAAAAGTTTAGTAAACACTATATATGCTGTCGTATATCATGAAAAAGACTTGAGAGGTTGGGGAAGAGAACGTTGAGGCAGAAGTTTATGGGACTTTCTTTCTTGGCTGGTTTTTAGTGTTTTGGAAAATCTATGGGCTATACTGATTTTTGTTTTATGTTGTATAGCTTTTCTGATAAAGTTGTTGTCTAAGTGGGCTGTTTTTCTATTGGTGTAGTTGTTATTTTTTGAACCTTTCCCTTTCCTTCTATTTTTTGCTTTTTCTTTTTTTTTTAATTCTTTTATAAAATTTTATTTTAGGGTAAATTAATACCTTATACTTTGTGGGTATCGACATATAGGTACCCTCAACTTTCAAGTGTAATACTTGAATACCTTGTAGACACTCAGTCCAACCATTAGTATTCTATCAGTTATTCATATCATGTGAAATTACATGCAACTTTAAACATTCCAAAATCTCAAAAATACTCTTTTCATGTTTTTAGACCATTTTCAAATGCAACCCTTGAGTACCCTGTACTTTGTAGGTAGTAACAGATAAATACACTGAACTTTCAAATGCAACACTGGAGTACCCTGTACTTTGCGAGTAGTGACAAATAAGTACCATGAACTTTCAAATGTGACATTTGAGTACCTGAATTCCTAGAAATAGACACCTAGGTTTATTTTGAAATCCTTAATTTTCTTTTTAGATTTCATCCTCAATAGAGATGTAAATGGATTAGATCAGATTCAAATTGAGATATATCTGAATCTGATCTGATAGAAATGCATGATTCAAATTTTCATTGGATTCTCTAACCCCTGATTTGAATAATTCCTTAAGAAGGTGTTAGAACATGTTTGACCAAGTGGTCTACTCCATGAAGTCATATTTGGTAAAAATCCCAAAAAGCTGAAAAATATTATAGTTGATATAAGAAATCAACTTTCTAGTGAAACTAATTCATATTTCAGACACTTAAAAAGTTAAGATCTGCACCCCACAACGTCCCATAACACATTCCGCCATGTATTGAAAATATCTCCCGGTAATTATACCGGAAATGATGATATCATCATCGGGTACATACAGATTAGGTCATCCCCAGGACCCGGACAAAAGCCGAACTGTAAACGAGTGTTTCAATGAGGACACAAAGTGGGTGTTGGAAATATTCCATCTGACCAAAGAGGTCTGTGTCCTCCTCCCATGAAATTAAAATCCTCCAATCCTCCAACAAAATTTCTTCCCATCATGGCCAGATGGGGATTCAACATTTCCAGTAGGAAATTCAGACATCTGTCACGATTATTGAATCAAGCTTGTAGGTCTTCTTCAAGGCCGAAACCCTAGAGCCCTTTCTCATGGTAATGTAGTTAATGCATCGTGAATCATGGAAAGACTAAAATTATACCTTCCCCAAATCCCAAGAGCAGAAATCAGGACATGGGAAAGCTGCACAATTCTTATTCTTTTTTCTCTTCTCTCCAACAACAATCATCTCGATCGGACCAAACGCAGAAGAAAAGTTCACCGTTTTTAGCTAAAAACAGTAAATGTAAGCAGGTAAATTAGAAACAGTAGAAAGCTGTTCTGAGACTGAGATTTGGCCCTGTAGTGTGTAATCCATATCCATATACACTGTAGCTATTTAATACATAGGAAGGTGAAACAGAGAAGTGGGCTAAAATTGGAGAGAAGAGAGAGGCTCAGTCAACTACGTAAGAGGCCGAGCTCCCTTGCTTCCAACATGTGAAATTGAATGTTCCATTATTGTTCTATTTATTACAAGCCATACCTGTACATCATTGATCTTATCTGGTAAACCTTGTTAAGCAACCCACCAAATGCAAATCCCAATCCAGATAGCTAGACCCCCCCACCAGGGTCCAGGGAGAATGTGAGATCTACCACATTAGCTGATAACAGAAAGTTGGATCCCCCCTGTTCAGTTCGGACTTTGGCAGACAGCATGAGCGCATGACAAGAATGGGTGTCACCTGCTGGCTGCTGCGCAGGTGGGTTCTTCTTGGACATCTGCATCTGCAGTTCGACCTACTCACTCTAGGGGTGTCCATTGGACCGGATTTGGTCCAACCCAACCCTGTCCAATATGAGTTAATTACAGATGGAGATCAATACTGTAGACCATTTTGGATCTGTCTAATTCAATGTCTCAAATTGGTTTTAATTTAGATTGGTTCGAACCCACACCCAGTCCATTGACACCTGTATTCTTATCTTAACGATTCAACCCAGCTCAATCCAATATAAACCCATTACGGATGGATTATTAAGTCTGGATTGGTTCAATTCAATATATCTTATTGGTCCATCTAATCCGTCCAAATTGATTATGATTTATCAACCCAAAAAGATCCGTTGACATCTGACACCTCTACTCACAGGAGATTGCACAAGCAAGAAACAATTTACAACGGGCCCCAAAAAGCCAAAACTCTCCTTGTTTTCACAAGAGAGAAGGGTAAATCAACCAGACAATCCGCATCAGATCTCAGAACCTCATCGTTGCCGGGTTAATGAAGCCAAAACCCTTCTTTTCAGTCACAAAAGAAACAGCTGGTAATTAAAACTTCAATTCAAATTTTCTTCCCAGTTGAACTCTCAAGAATTTCCAAGTGCATTCAATGAGCAGGGTGATTATCCAAGCTTCACTAATTTAGAGGAAGCAAAAGAGTTAACCATTCACAGAGTTCCAAAATAAGAACTAATAATGCGTGTGGGCCATGTGGAAATTCATTTAAACCCATTAATTAGAGAGCAAAAAAACATGAACAACAATAACTAGTTGAACTGGAAAAAACAAACCCCATAACATTGACTAGTGACAAGTACGATTTCTGGGGCTTTCAGAGTTTCAGGGAATCGCCCATCTAAATTCTATGTATAATCCAGTCCCAGTTCAGGCAGCCCATCTATTTAAGTACAATATAATGTGATGATGGAATCAGAAAATAGTGAATCTTGGCCTCTTGTCGCCACTTTATGCTGTAGGCAATTGAAAGTTGAAACCCAGTGGGTCGCGACTCGAACCTCTATTACTATGTTCAATTGTTCACTCAATTGAGTGTCTGAAATCTGAATCACACAAGTACGAAATTGCGAATGTGAAACCAGCCAAAGTTTTGTCCTCACACAAAGTCGTTTTCAGAAGTAAGAAATCGTAATTATACTTGTAAAGAACGTACTGCTCAACTACCGACGACCCAGTAGCCGAGATGGAGATGGACCAGATGGTCACTCGATCCAAGCCAATGGGGGAAGGGCACTAATGCAGCTACTGAAACCATTGAAAGGTCAGGTTACCACTGAACCCAAGGCCCCATTTCAAGAGAAGAGAGAGCATAAGCAAATAGTCTGTCTGCGAAGATTTTGAGGAGATCATCCCTCTGTCTCAAGGGAGTTTGGACTTTGGAAGGGAAATCAGGCCGCGATGGCGATAGCTATCTTGGGCGGAAAGCAAGAGTTCTTGTCTACTACTCGACTACGTCCTTTGCAGTTTGATTCTCAAGGAAAACGTACATAGAAAGGATGCAGGGGACCATATCCCGAGATGTAGTTGGGCTTGAGTTAAGGGTATCTGCAACTGCAATATCCGATTAGCAGAAACCAGTTCACACAGTATGAATGCATTTATCATTTGAGACGATAAAGTAATGTGGTGCATGAGAGTAGGACTTCAAACGGAATACAAATTATAATTGGATATTAAATTGTTTAAATAAATTAAACTAAAATTGCCAAAATGATCAAAATGTTATTTTATTATCAATCAAGTGAACTCAAAAAAAGACTTTAACATTATATTTTATGAACAGATTGAATTGAAAATTATTGGTATGAAACTTAAACCTAAATTTCAAATATACATAAGCATATTGGATAGGGGTGCATCCATTTTTTGATCCAATTACATTCGGTTCACCCCTACAAGGATTTGAACAATCAGATACCATTTGTAGCCCCCTACACGAGGGAATCGCCATCCCYAACAGTGATGACGAAGAAAGATTTTTGCTAATTAGACTGCGTTTGGTTGCAGTGCAAACAAAACTATGGTAGTGCAAATTCTGATTTTTTTTTTCAAATTCTACCATATTTTGCGCAATTTGCAATACAAATGAAGTAAAATAAGACCTAGAACAGAATAAAGTCAAATCCAAAACAAAATTAAACCAGAATTTGCACTAGTTTCACCGAAAAAAAAAATTCTTGACTTCTTGTAAGCAAGGTTCAAAATATCGACACATCAACCGATACGTATTGTTCTGGGACCCCTCCGATACGCCTTACAGTGGGTGTATGGGGGGTCTGACCGGTTCAGGGGGTGGAGCCCTAAACCGACCCCCCTGAATCGGTTGCAAAAAAATAAAAAAAAAGCAATAAAATGCAGTATCGATTTGCCCGATACACCCGTACCGGCATATCAGGCATATCGATATTTTGAACCTTGCTTGTAAGAGAGCACAAAGAAAAGGCCAAGGGTTTGAATCCCTGTGTTGCTTTTGCGACTTTCGCCCAGATCCTTGTTAAAAGAGAATCGATGGCTCAACAATGAAACCAAGCAATAAGTATGGGTATGGCAATCCTAAGCGTGCTTACAGGAGGATTCAATGCGTTCAGCTTTTCTATTTCAACAAGCTGTTGTCCAATAATAGCATTAGATCCGTATAAGCTAAAAAAGGAAAAGTAATAACAATGAACAAAAACAAGTTCTATAAACACATTCAGCTCAAGATCTGCATGTGCAGAAGATCTCCCCTCGCATAACATCAATAGGCATGTGGTCAAGCGTGTAACGCTCTGGACCCAGGTATGCACCTGTTTTCTCCAAAAGGGCAAGCCCCTCGTCTCTACCATATATCGAACTGTACAGCTTCAGATACTCGATATCCTGTGCGGTAATAAAAACAACTATAAGAACCATTCATAAGTGACTGCAAAAGATGGTTTCAATTATTATTAAAATGATGAATGGTTGGACGTCAAAACAGTGAACATGCACACTTACTCTAATATGATAGCACACTGTGGGTTCAAGCAATAAGAATGTGCTATAGCCTCTAATCGAGAGATCTACATGCAGATGAGTCTAAAAACATTCTATAAATTATAGAAATCAGTACCTGCAATCCACTGAGAATCCGCTCTAGCCTAACTGAAGCAACTGGTTGATGCAATGAGAATACTTCACCAGGATAAAACAAGACCCCATCACCTGGAGGAAGGCCACGCCTGAATCTAATCTGCAGAGGTGAAACATAACAGTGAAGATGTAAATGTTCACTTCTAATTATCAGCGGCAGACTCTGGTTAGAAAAGCACCTCAGCACTAGCAACAGTTGCCTTCTCATAGCAGTTAGCACCCCAATACAAAAACCCTGTTCCGCCTTCTTTCCATACCCGCCACATCACTGCACGGTGTTGAGTGCCTCGCATCCCAAGGTGCCAGTTAGGTTGAGGATCAGAAGGTCCCATGCAAACGTAAGTCCACCATTCCTGCAGGAGAAAGGATATCATTTCCTTCTGTCAAGCATATCTCAAAAGATGCAAAGACTTGGAAGCACCAAAAATGCTCTGCGACTTGTCCTGAATATGTTCCACTTGTGCGTTTATTACTGAGACAACTAAAACCTATAGTGTATAGGGCTTATGTGGACATGAAAAACATGTGGTCAATACCAAGAATCCTCAACAACAACTGGCAAATGGGCAACCATCGTGGACACCGCCTCCGCCTCCTCCTTTCTCAAACGTCCTTCTCACTGTCTCTTCTCTAATAGAATGTATTTATATGGTTCTTCTTCCTAACCTGATCTAATATGCTAATCCAATAGTCAGGATCCAATAAAACCTAAACAGTAACCTTAACTGTTTTGACCTGCTCAACCCAGACAATCAAACCGCTGACCTGGAAACCGGTGGCCAGAGTGATTCTGTTTCCAGGTTGGTTTTAAAAACCTTGATTTAGAGCCATAGCACATGCAATGCATGTAGAGGGTGGAGAACCAATGCCTCTGTAGCTCGGCATTTTTTTCTCTGTAAGAAGATAATTCATTGACAAGCAAAAGGAAACCTGCACATAGGAACAAAAGAGACCAAATACAGAGAACTACAATTTTCAATGGTATGCCCATCCCAGATGACTTCTCACTTTGAGCTATACATCCAGTCATCCTGTGTAGCTCATTTTTTTAGGATGATATCTGTAGTTCAAATTGATAAGGAAGAAGTTGGGATGGGCATAGAATAACATTGAAAACTTTAGTTACAGTCTTACAGACAAATAATATCAGTGCAACATACTAACATTTTTACAGCAACAAGCTTCCTCCTTTGTAACTTGTAGGGGTCCCCCCCCCCCTGCTTTGTATATCTCCTCTTGATCCCCCCCTTTTTTCTTAATAAATTCTGGTTACATTTTCTCAAAAAAACATACTAACATTTTTAACCAGTATACTACACATTTTAATCAGTCAAATCAACTAAACAAAGACACCCCTTCATCAGATCTGTGAGACAGCATGCATAATGCCACCTTTTAGTCAACGCACACCCCAGAAGAAGAGAATGGCTCAACCTCCGACTGGATGGTAGAAGGTAAAAAGAAAGAATCTAGGATCTAATTATAATAATCAGATCAAATATAATTTGCATAACATAAGGGTCAGTTAAATTTATATTAGGAGGGAAGTAAGTTTGTCATCAATCATGTTCCAAAAACAACAAAGGGTTGGAGTGTCCTAATTCCTAACAAGAATACATTAGGGGAGACAAGGAAACAAATAACGAAAAGAATAAAATGGAAATATAGGAACCAAGACAAAGCTATTTGAACAGAATATTACCTCACCAATGTCTGGTCGTAATTCTGCAAGAATATCCTTGACCAGATCCTCTCGATTACCAAGAACCCACTCACTGAAAAGGAAACAAAATTATAAAATTGTTTGTGGGCTGATGTAGCATAACTGAGAAAAATTAATATGTATATAAATCATATAAGCAAATAGTAGTTAGAACTTAGATAATGTGATAGCAAGGCCTCTTGGCTCAAGGTTAGCAAGACCCTTTGCTTTGAAGCATGGTTCAAAGTATTGATACACCCTGATTTGATCTACTCCCTCCCTTTTCTTTTAAGTTTTTTTTTTCAAAATTTTACAGGGAGCCGGTCTTAGAAAGGCCTACCCCGTGAAAATATTGGCAACACCAAATACTTAATATTTAGCATATTGGGGCAGGGCCGATATGATTAATACAATACGCCTGATATGCTCCAATACATGACAAAATTTTGAACCTTGCTTTTAAGCAACTGTTTCAATATGACACAAAATACAGTGTGGGTATATGTGCCAAATCCATCAAATAGATGTCCAGCATCACAATTTTTGATAGATCAGTAAAATGTCCACTTGTTTGCACAAGCAAACAATATAAATTATTAAGTCATCCTGTTGTGAAAACTTAAATTAGACTTAGAACTTGATTTTGCAGAACTGACAAGGAAACGGCACCCATCTAGGTGACAAGGCAACATGGTTTATATTAAAAGAAACCCATCTAGGTGACAAGGCAACCACCTAGGCAACACTTGGACACATAGATTGGCTAACAACATGGCTGAAATCTAGTGAAACCAGCTGTTTTAGGGGACTATTAACAGTGAAATGAAGGATAAAAGCAATGTAAAGGGATTAAACCAATGGGTGGATGTTGAGTGTAAAATTTTAAGAAATTCTCATGCAACATAATTCACTTAATTGAATGATTTGAGTTCTAATTTTTTGGGGAGTAAGGCCCACTCAGAGACTCATACAAATAGTTCCTTTTAATTACATCCCTGTGGAGAAAACCTTCTGGTTCTGACTTGAGAAATAAATGTACATAACAAATTAGAAAAATAGGGAAGAGAATTTTTTTTATGGTTTAGAAAAGAGAATTCTTGAAGAGAGAGATCCATTTACATTTCTTTACATATCTCAACTTTTCAGGAATGAGAAATACAAAAGTATAAATTAAGGAATTTTACATACATTTCCCTTTGTTCTGTACAAATAAGATGATTGCTAAAAACATTTCCTTCTCACTTCTTTTTCTTTACAATAAGCCATAATCAACTGAATATAATGACACCATCAGTCTTCCAGATGTGGCATGTGGACAGGGAACCATAATCAATCAGATTAGATGATTTTTATTTGTTCCTCTTTTCTTCAATCTTCAAATCCACATTTGTAGGGAGCCATAATCAGCCATTGTGGAACAAGGCTGTAGACGGCTTTAGGTATAGGAGAGAAGAAGCACTTGATTGTGGATGGTTTCTTTTCCTCTACTTCTTTCTCATAAGTAAAACTTAGAAATTGAATGAAAGAGAGAACAAGAAGACTACACAATATGAGATAGAAGGCATATTTGAAGGAGATATTTGCAGAGAATTCACCTACCTATGAGTGTGCTTTCTCCTTTTATGTTCCTCTTTCTTTCTTCCTATTTTCCCCATGAGACTTCTTTTCTTCTCTCTTCACTATGGACTTCCTTAAGACTCTCTAAGAGTGTTATTGTCGTTTCTTTGGAGCAGGAGAGGACCCATAGCCTCACTGCAATGAACTTAAATAAGGACTGGTCTGAAAGATTTCAAACCTATCAGCTTAGTTGGGAGTGTGTACAAAATTTTAGCAAAGGTTTTGGCTGAAAGATTGGAGAAAGTTTTAGGTGAAATCATTTCCCCAAATCAGTTTGCATTTGTCAAAGGGGAACAAATTGTTGATAGCATCCTGATAGCAAATGAATGCATAGAAGAGAGGAAATTGAATGGCAAACCGGGAGTGATTGCGAAGCTCGACTTGGAAAAAGCATATGACAAAGTAGATTGGGAGTGTCTCCTGGAAAGTATGAGGCTAATGGGTTTTGACAGAAAGCGGATTCAGTGGGTGGAGGAGCGTATAATCTCCACCTGTTTCTCAATCCTAATTAACGGGAAACCAAAAGGCTATTTTAATGCCAGCAGGGGATTATGAAAAGGATGCCCCCTCTCCCCGCTGCTCTTTACTCTTGTCACAGAAATTTTTAGCCAACTGGTGAAGAAGGCTATTTCTCTGGGTCTGCTGAGAGGTTTTGAAGTTGGACGAGAAGCCACTAAGATTTCGCATCTCCAGTTTGTTGACGACATTATCCTTTTCTTAGAGGCTGATGAGGACATTATTTCTAATCTGAAAAGGGTTATCACCTGCTTTGAATGGATTTCTGGACTTCAAGTTAATTTTTCTAAGAGCAGTATTGTAGGTCTGAATCTAGTTGGTACTCACTCCCTAAATATTTTTACGGAGACTATGGGATGCAAAGTAGAGAATCTCCTCATCTCCTATCTGGGGATGCCTCTTGGAGGGAATCCGAGGAATCAAAGCTTTTGGGACCAGTGCCAGAAAAATGTGAGATTTTGAGAATAAGCTGGCCCACATGGAAAACGAATTATCAATCCAAAGGAGGGAAACACACTCTCATAAGAACTTCTCTGGAAAACCTGCCCATTTACTACCTTTCTACTTTACACATGCCCAACAAAATAGCTAATCAGTCAGATAAGCTTCAGAGAAATTTTCTTTGGAAGGAAGCGGGGAAAGGGGTTCTCACCTTGTGCGTTGGTCTCAAGTCTGCAACCCTAAGGAGGGTGGTGGTTTGGGAATAGGTCACTTGAAAAAAAGAAACATAGCTCTTCTCAGCAAATGGTTGTGACGATTCCCTTTGGAACCAAATGCACTCTGGACTGCCGTAATTACTGGCAAGTACGGGAAGCACGCCAATGGTTGGGATAGCAATATTCATTTGAACCAGGTCAAAGACATCAACACATTGAAAGGTATAATCTCAACTTATATTTTTTTTTTTCATCTCTTTCATCAGATTGAAGGAATTGTAAGATCCATCGTATGGATGCCCGAATCTTGCGGAATAAGGTGGGCGAATTTCAAAAAAAAATTCTCACCCCTCAACTGGGAATCGCATTCCCTATTTTAGAAAAATCATATTTTTCAAGGATCAATCTTGAACCATGAATCGAACCAGATCTGAACAAAAACGGTAGGAGAGATTATACCTAATACGGAGAAATAATATCTCCCAACGAAGGTGTTCACGCCCAAGGAATGATCCAAAGACTGCTCCCACTGAATATGGCGCAATGTAGGATGGAGCAGAATCAGCAGTGTTCTTTCCAATAACCTAATCCTTCGCAAGAAATAGCAGGATGGCATGTGAGCGCAGCTTCCTATCAGTAGGAACTGATGTCAAGACCGAATCTTGATTTCTCCCACTAAACTAGAGGTCGAACTGGCAGGTGAGGCGGCGGCAAGAAAGAATTTCGCAGAGTTGCTTAATTCTTCCTTCTGTGATTTCAGCTCTGAATAGGATGTGAATGTGTGTCTTCTAAAGGCTGCCGCCCCTTCCTTCTTTTGTAACCTTAAAGGGATCAGCTCCTAATCCCATTAGGAGTTGCTGATCCAAATCATATTTGGATCAGACATCCCTTTAAGTGATAAGGGTAAACCCTTATCTTATCTGCAGATTGGATC
>NW_010729272.1:455866-492773 GCF_000365185.1 Nelumbo nucifera | reverse complement strand
CATGATTTGAGAAAAGAATGCCTCTGTCAGGGTGCTTTTTCAGATATACAAGTATTCTCTCAATAGCTTCCCAGTGTTGAACCCGAGGTGCATGCATGTACTGACTCACAACACTGACAGCATAAGAAATATCTGGTCGTGTCATACACAAATACAACAGTCGACCCACCATTCTTTGACATCTCCCCACATCCTTTACCAACTCGCCAACCACACCATTAATTCTATGATTTAGATCAATAGGAGTGTTTGTTGGTTTGATCCCCAGCTTCCCAGTCTCCCGCAGTAGGTCAAGTACATACTTTCTCTGTGAAATGAAGATCCCATGCTTGGATCTTGCAACTTCAATCCCCAAGAAGTATTTGAGCTCACCAAGATCTTTGATCTCAAATTCTTGCTACAATGATTTTTTGAAATCATCAATCTCCTCCAGATCATTTCCTGTTAGCACTATATCATCTACATACACAATCGGAATTGACACCAGAGCATCTCTTCTCTTCACAAAGAGGGTGTGATCAGACTGTGTCTATGTGTATCCAAAACGGATGAGTGCCCCTCTGAACCTATCAAACCAAGYCCTAGGTGACTGTTTCAATCCATACAAAGATTTTCTGAGTCTACACACCTTTCCTTTACCAACATTTTCATAAAAGCCTACTGAAATGTCCATGTATACTTCTTCCTGTAAATCACCATTGAGAAAGGCATTTTTTACATCAAGCTAGAAAAAGGGCCATGAATAGGTGGCTACTAGAGATAAAAGGATACGAACTGAACTCATCTTAGCTACTGGTGCAAAGGTTTCCAGATAATCAACACCATARGTYTGAGTATACCCTTTTGCTACCAACCTTGCCTTGTACCTCTYTATCTTGCCATYRGCYYTATACTTCACTGTGAATACCCATCTACATCCGACTGTCTCCTTGTCTGAGGGGAGATCAACTATTTCCCAAGTTTGGTTTTTGACCAAAGCATTCATCTCATCTTACATGGTTGTTTTCCACTCAGGTTTAGAGAGAGCCTCAGTAACATTCCTGAGTATAGACATAGAATCCAGGGAAGAAAGAAAAGCACGGTAGGAGGGTGATAAGGCACTATAGGAAAGATGTGTGAAATGCAGTGGGTTGTACACTTTCTCTTCCCCTTACGAAGTGCAATGGGAAGATCAAGGTCAGTGGGATCAGCTGCAACAGTGGTGTTAGGGGCAGAAACATTATCATTAGAAAACATAACAGGCTCAAGAGGAATACCTAGAACTGTAGCTGCCGAATCTGGAGTTTTAGAATGATTGATAGAGAGTGGTGTGGGTTGAGGATGTGTGGAGTCAACCATCATCTGTCGACGCTGATATTTCTGTGAGGCTGCCCGTAGTGGCTCAAGTAATGAAACTAGAGGTGCAGGTGTTGGTTGAACTGATGGAGGCACCAAAGAAACAGGAAGAGGAATAGATTGTCAGTTCTCCTCCCCAAAACTCTCCCCCTGAGGAGAACCACTCGAGAAGAAGAAGGTGGATTCAAAAGAATGTAACATCTATAGTGACAAATCTGCTCCTCGTCACTGGGTCATAACAGCAATACCCTTTTTGGTTCTGAGCATACCCAAGAAAAACACATTTCTTGGCCTTAGGATCCAATTTCTTGTGATGAGGGCTAAGAATGTGAACAAAGGAAACACAGCCAAAAACCCTCAAAGGTATATGAAATATCTCCCCATCTGAAAAAAGAATACTAAATGGCACCTTAAACCCCAAAGTCCGTGAAGGAACACGGCTAATCAAATGCATAGCTGTAAGAACTACATCTCCCCAGAACTACACAGGAACTTAAGCACACACCATAAGACTCCTTGCCACCTCCACAATGTGTTTGTTTTTCCTATCAGCAACTCCATTCTGTTGCGGTGTATATGCACAACTGCTCTAATGAACTACATCATGTTCTAGGAGATACGTGGTCAGGTCCTTCTCAAAGTACTCTAGCATTATCTGATCTAAAAGCCTTAGTTCTCACTCCAATTTGTGTGAGAACCATCTGGTGGAACTGTCGTACCAAGTTAGGAACCTCATCATGTGACCTCATCAAATATATCCAAAAATAACGTGTATAATCATCCACAAACAAGAGAAAGTAACAGAATCCTCCCATGGAAGGAATATGATATGGCCCCTATACATCAATGTGAACAATATTAAAAGCAGAAGTACTTCTTTTATTACTTGGTTTAAAAGACTATCTACAATGCTTTCCTAACTGACAACTCTCACACTCCAAAGTAGATAACTGAACAGACTCAAACAACTTTGGGAAAAGACATTTCAAAGAACTAAAAGAAAGATGTCCCAAGCAATTGTGCCAAAGCATAATTTGGTTCACTGACTTTGACGCACTACTACTGTTGCTGCTAGCATGATGGCCCTGATGTCTCGGAATCTCATCTAGAAGGTAGACTTCATTCACCTCACGACCACTCCTAATCATCTTCTTTGACTCCAAATCCCGCAAAACACAATTACCAGGAAGAAAGGTCACGGAACAATTCAATTTTTTTGTCAAAGAACTAATAGACAGTAGATTGGTATGAAGTCTAGGGGCATGTAAAACAAAAGACAGAGTTATATCATTGGTCACTTTAACTGTCCCCTTCCCAACAATGGGCATACGTGAACCATCTGCTATAGAGACTGTCTCTACCAGAGCACAACTGATAGGAACTGAAAAGGGTAGGGGCATTAGTCATGTGCTCAGATGCTCCTGAGTCTATAATCCAAGGAGGTCCCTCCTTACCTGAAGTGGATGCAAGATTTGCAGTTGCATATGAACTACCTGTATGTGCAAAGGAAGTGGTGTAGTTGGCTCCTGCATTTTGTTGTCCATCTAAAAGGCTAGAGCTAGGTGAATCTTTCTTACTCATAAGCTGTCCAAACCTCTCCAATTTTGTTCTCACTGCTGCTACTACAATGGATTCCCAATCAATTTGGGAAAGAGGGGTTGAAGAGTCTCCTGTAGTGGCTACATTTGCATTTCCCTTCTTGCTTCTTATCCGAACAGGCATAAGATTTGGATGAAGCTTCCAACAAGTGTCCCTGTATGCTTAGGCTTCTTGCAATAATCACACACCAAGTCCTTCTTATCTTCCCTTCTAGTCTCACTACTCCCCGTCTCCATTCGGCTTAGGTTTTGTTGTACCAACCATAACCGATTGGTCAATCCCAGGCTGTCTTAGCATTACATTCCTCCTACTCTCCTCTCCAGAGACAGGCATAGGCCTGAGAGAGTGTCACACCCTCCCTAGAAAGAATATCTTGCCTAGCAATGTCAAATTCAAGGTTTAGCCCTGCCAAGAACTCAAAAAGACTATTCCTCTCTACCAGTCAATGATAAGTCGTTGCATCATTTACACTTTCCCATACCACAGTTTCTAAGTGAACTATTTCCTGCCATAGGGTTTTCAGCATGGAGAAATACACAGCAAGAGGTTTTTCTCCCTATTTCATACTTATAACCTGATTTCTTTAACTGATAAGCTCTGACTTCATTTTGCTTCTGAGAATAGGTTTCAATCACTCCATCCCAAATCTCCTTAGCAGTATTAGCCCATAGGAAATTTTTTGCATATGAGGTAACATAGAATTACACAGCCAAGACATTACCATGTAATTCTCCTGCACCCATCAGAAGAGTCTGCATTAGGTTTCTTTTCCTCCCCAATAAGATAGCCTAATTTTCCACGGGCACCAATAGCCATCTTAGCTGATTGTGCCCACTCAAAATAATTTGTACCATCAAGTTTTACTGTAGTAATGACCCCAAACCCAAAAATATCACTACTACCTCCAACACCCAATCCCACAGTACCGATAGTTTTTCATCTCGATATTCCAACTCTCCATCTTACTTCAAACAGTTCAATAGTAAGAAAAAAAATAGATTGGAAACCTTCAAAAAATAATTTAATATCACACACACAGAAACCAACCCTTCCGGAAGAAGAAAACCCTAGCTGGTGAGAAATCTCTCTCCTCCCCACGCCTCCCAACAGAGAGAAAAGTAAATCGATCACTCCGGGAGGCTCAGAAAATTCCAAAAACCAAACCGCCCTCTTCAAAAAATCAAAAGATAACTAACAATACCTGGGCGCCCAAGATCAAATCAAAAACAAAGAGTCCAACTTTTCTGGGACTCTTCCCCGCACTCCAGTTCTTCCTAATTTTGATGCCGAACAGTAGATCACCTTCCTGATGACCAGATCCCACAAAAAAATCCAAGAACTGTGCAATTTATATCAGATCGATCAGCCCTTTACTACTTCATGCAATCGGCTTGATCTAGGGCTGCATGAGAATGCTTCAAGAAACCCTAGTCGATGCTTTGATACCAAGTAGAAATCTGCTGAATTAAAAAATATGAAAGAAAAGTAGTTTCTTGGAGAGAGAAGGAAGAGAGAAGGAGAAGAGAAGAAGAGAAGAAGAGAAGTTGAAAAGAAAAGAAAGCAATAATCTAGCCGCCCCCTTCACTTATTATTTATACTAAAAATAATAGAACAGTACAAAGACAACTATGCCCTTATAGGGTGGCAAAACATAAAACAGCATATATAACACTCAAAAACATAATAAAATTTGGACTCACATAACTACTGTGGTCCCCACCTCCTATCTAACAACTAACATAAAACGTCATAAAACTGATTAATCTTCAACAATCCCCACCCAGGCACCAAGGGCTATCCCATAACCCATTGATTGTGTATAATTCCTCCTACATTTCATTTCTCCCTATAGGAGTTAGGGCCATAAACATTAATTAAAACCCATACACACCCATCCTTACATTCTTGAACTTAATGGAAATGGAGAATCTACCTACCAATTCTTCCACTGCTTCCACAGTGTTACAATCCCCCCCCCGAGGCTCTCCAAGAAGGAGCCAAAGTCCATCCTACACCTCTAGACCTCTAGAAACTCCTAACCCATCTTCCATCTAATTCCATCATTTGGATTCTTGTAAGAGCACAATATCGGGTTTTTCTCTTCAAAGTAGGTCTTTGACCACCCTTCTCTTTCTTGCACTCCCTAGGCCTCTCAAATTCCAACTAATAATTTTCATCGGGACAAAATGTAGCAAAACACCCATGAAGAAGCCTTGGTCTCCTTATTTTAGGCCCTTCCTCCTATCCCCTCTACCACTGAGTTCTAAATCTCCCTCAATGTCTGAAATTAGCCTTTCCGTTTCAGATCTTTTTTTCTTCTTTTTCCTTTTTCCCCCTTCCTGATACAATAAGCATCCTCTTCCTTCTCTACATCCTTTCCAGCCATTGTCTGAATTAGATCTTTACCGCACTCGCACTCATTTTGGCCGCAACAGCTCTCTATGAACCCTTCTTAGTTCCCCAACCCTGTACACATCAATTTCCAGATTCTATCTACTTCCTCACTTGTCCCCTTACTTCTTCCTTCCACTGTCGCCCTCTCTCTTACATCAATTCCTCCTGGATAGGAAGCTAGAGTATCTATTACAGGCATAGCACACAAGTTAGTACCCATAAAAGAAATGGCACCCATACTTGGTACGACAGGAGGAGGACCAGGATTACTAGATTTGAGTTGCTAACAGGTTTTGTTTGGTTCTAAGGCCTTTCCCCTTTCTGGAAAATGTTGTGAAGTAGACATAGCGAAAGTATCACTTTCAAACGACCTACCCACTTTTTTTTTGTCAAAAACGGTAACTTTCATTAGACATATTAAGAGAATACATTGTCACCACCCAGTCAAGGGTGTTAACCCCAAGAAAAGTACTTTCTGATTACAGAACAGCCCAAAACAAGTTTTCCCTGAAAGTTCCTTGCTTTGTAAGGGTGTCGGCTAGTCCATTCGCTGACCTCCTTGTCCACTTGAACAGTGCCCCAACCTCCCTTGCTAAGCAGTTTATTTCCCTCATGAATTGTCGATGTACCCAGGCCCCCAAGTTATGTGACTGCAACCACCCAATTAATAGTTTAGAGTCCCCTTCTACCTCAATTTGGTGTAAGCCCCATTGTTTAGCCAGTCTTAGACACTGCAACCTACCCACTTGGAGTTCCTTTCTCTGTGTTTTCGATACTGGAATACTGGAATACCCCCATCCACCCTCAGCAGATTTTTGTCCCTCTCCACAAACATCCTGTGATTCGTCAAACTTAGGGTCAGCTCCCTCGGCGGAGGGGAGTGGAGCTTGCACAGCTTCAAGACCAGTTTCTTCACCATTTTGAGTCTTCCTGCAAACCTTCATCTTCGAATTCTTCCCCTACAAACAATAGCTTTSTGTGCAGACTTTCCATTTCGAGTAGATTATTGTTGCTTTTCAAAATCACACTTCCCAAACTTACAGCTTCATCACTATCGAAGTCGTCACTGCTATCTTGTTAACTCAACCAGTCTTCAATCTTTGTTCTGTTAATATCACTACATTTCAGACACCTTGGATTATCAGGTGAGAGACGGTTCACTATGTTGGAAGGGACCCGCTGTAAAGAGCTTCGGGGTTGAGAGTCTTGAGACCCTACGCCTGACCTGGTTGATCGATAGGAGGGATTCGAAGGAGAAGAAGATAGATGATTGTTATCGTCCATCAACTCACCCCCTCCCAGTCACACGAGTACTTAAAGGGTCCCTTGGCCCATCTATCCTAGATTGGGCCTTGGACTCGAGCCCTTTAATTGGAGCACCCGGGTTAAAGGACTTTGGGCCGCCATTGCCGGCCCACTTCTTACTTCTTTTCCTCCCACGTGACTTTTTAAGAGGTCACGCCCCCCTGTTTTAAAAGTCAAACCAGCAACCTTACCTTTTGGACTGGTCTGCGGTTGTTGGTTCAACACCCCCACTTTACCCACTTGATCATTTTTGCCTTTTTCCCCAGAAGCCACCTGCACATAGGATCTGCCAATTGTCAGGGGATGAATGAGAAACAAGTGTCCAATTACAATACAGCCAATATGTCAACAAATTTCAACTTCCCTTTACCAATAAGGAACACTACAACAGATTTTGCGCAAGGGACATAATTGAGACCATTAATTTTGATGGAAGCCATCTGTATGATCATAAAATCCAGTTGTATAACTAATACCAGACGTATTTTCACCACTCGAAGAGGCCATGATAAGAAAATCAACACTGGCCAGCACCTAACATCACCACAATACTCCCACAATTACTGTTGAATACTTCCATAAATAGTTACTTGCACATAGCAACAAACATCACCCTACAAACACACATTTTGCCCAAGAGACATAATTGAGACTATTAATTTTAATGGAAGTCATCTGTATGATCATAAATCCAGTTGAATAACTTACCAGACTTATTCTCACCACTGGAAGAGGCCATGATAAGAAAGAAAATCAACACTGACCAGCACCTAACATCACCACGATATTCCCACAATTACTGTTGAATACTTCCATAAATAGTTACTTGCACATAGCAACAACCATCACCCTACAACCACACATTCCAACACAACCCATTCTAAACAGAGGTGAAAACCCAACCGATCTCATAAATAGCACAAACAACCTCCAACCAATGTCATAAACCACAAAGAACCTGCTGCTTCTACACTCCACTGCATCACCCAAATATTAGAACTAGTCAACTGAACACACAGAAAATTATCCCTCTTTGAACCACCAAGTAGAGGGTCTTCAATACATCATCATATCAACACAAATCAATTCATTTGAAGGTTTCTATAGATTCTTTAATACATAAAAGGAGAGAACTTCAATGTGTAGTGCTGTAGAAACCAGAAAATCTATCCAGTTGATCAATGGTGCTCTGATACCATTTGATTAACTCAGATTAGATCTCCAAAATAAAGAAAATAGAAGGAAACGGCCCTGGATCGAATGCAAAAAGAGAGAGAAAGATAGAACAGAGAAGAGAAGAAAGAAAGAATAAAAAATAGGGCAAAAACAGGGAGTGTTCAAACAGAACATCTCTCTCCTGTGGCCTTCTTTTATTTAATGTTATAACAAAGAGAACTGCCCTTTCCTATGTAATGCAAAGTATACATTTGTCACCTAAACATAACTTCCAACACCCACAAAATGAATGATTTAGTTTAATAATGTCTATTTTATTATTATAACCTCAAAAATAAAGAATATATAAAATATTTCATATAGAGTCATGTACAAAATAACTAGGTGCTTAAGCGAGTCAACTCTCCATGGGCACCTTGTTGCCTAGGTGTCACCTTGACAACCATGTATCATTCTTTTACCCCACATTGATAAATTTTCAAATTGAAAACAATAAAAAAAATACTTAGGGAGGAATGCAGCTATAGCATTATAAAAGTAAGAAAATAATATTTTAGACTAAAGACAGAGTACAATTTTTTCTTTTTTAAAATTGTTAAACACAATTAAGTGTTATTTACAACAGTAGATGTAATCGAGCAGATTAGACAATCCATTCTGTACAATATAGACAAGCTTTTTTTATCAGCACAATATAGACAAGTTTGAGCAACAAAAATAATTCTTTGAGTGAGAAACCCTTTAGTTCTTTCTTAAAAACTAAGCTTAATTTTAATAATGAGGCAGGATACACCAAATACAGCAGGAAGTGAAGGTGTTAGTGGAAGAACAAAGTCCCACACTGTCACACTTAGTTTCAGATGTATTGAAAGATCTGCACAAGTATCTTCATCAATCATATCAACTGGCCCATTTTCCGAAAAGAATTCAGCAAATGGCGGTGATTCAAGAACTCTTCTTAAATTTGAACATACAGATTTTAGTCTTTCTACCTACAAAACAAAGAAGCTCATGACTAACCCCAGATAAAGCCCTTAGTTTCACCAAAGGACTTTAAAATCAATGAAGGTTCAGAAAATAACCACTTTGTCCAAAGGTTTTCCTTCAACAGGTTCCACAATGTCAAGACAGTTCCTAAGTTCTCTGTATATTTGATGCTTCTCATCATAATCCATGCATTCGGCTGAAGATCTGGAGAAGAATGAATAAAAGCATAAAAACCGAGATCTGGGTAAATTAAAAAAGAAACTCTTTGTCACATAAACAAGCCCTCTAAATTTTTATAAATTCTAGATATGTCCTACTCTCCAAAATAATCTCACAAATAGCAATTAATTGAATACAAGTCTCAAAATAAAAACTAATATTTAACTGAAATAAAGAGAATAGATCATCACTGTGCATCTGGCTTCATGGCAGTGATTAGAAGCTCTCCTTCATATTGACCAGGGGGCTGTCCAGAAGGGACATCTATTGAAACCCAAACTGCTGCTGTCTCTCTGCAAAAAAGAAATGATCCAAATATTATAGATGAGATCAAGAGAAGATGTTCTTCAGAACAAATCAGTTAAACCTTGTCAATACTCAATAGCAATACTTTAAAAAGAAGTTTAAAATTATTCATGTGAAAGGTAACAAGGAAGGGTTTCTGTTTTTTTTTTTTTCAACTATTACCCAGGAAGTATGTTTACTTGACTGGTTGGCAAATCAAGGGGAACAAGAGCATCAGGAACACCCAAGATAGGCACCACACGTCGCAAAGTCACAGAATTCCCAACAACCAACCTGCCAATGGCTATTATCAGCAATCTTATTTATATCCGGGGGGGAATTGCAAGGTAGTGGCGTATATTTCAAAAAACAAACCTATCACCAGAATTAGAGCACAGGTCAGTACACTGAACTTGCACCACACCTGCAATACCAGGACCACCCCAAGAAACTTTTGGACGCATTGCAACTTGAACATTCTCCCTCTCATTTCTTGCTGCAAGAAGAGTAACCTTCAAGACAAACCAAAAGTCAGAATCAGAACAAAACCTAATGATAGTAGTGGGGGGGAGCCAGGTTAAACCACTTTGCCCATAACACCCAAAATGCTTGGCATACTTACCATAATATTTTGGTAATTATAAAAGGAAAGGAACAAAGCATCAACTCTGTGGGCTATCATAATTCCTACGGTTCCTCTATAAATGTCTTGCCTTAATACTAATCTTACAATAACCATGATTTCATGGAGTCATAATTTTTAAAACAAAACTCTTGTGCTTTAAAACTTAATTGAAAGTCTATCTACCATAAACTTCCCATTTATGATGACCAGAGTGTTATATTTGAAGAAACTAGTGGTGTGAAAATTAGATTAAGGGAAAAGAAAGGATTTCAAAATAATGCCCCAGATAGAGAAAGTCCAAGGATGCATATCTTTATATAACTATTTTACGCTTTCTTATAACAAGGCTGGCCAAACACAACAAGCAACCCAAACAAGAGAAAACCAGGAAAATGATCACCCACTACAGAGATGCATCTTGGCTCAACCAACATCTGACCTGGCAAATCTATCTGCTAAAAATTAGTTGATCTTAGTGAGAAGCTGAACAAGATTAGATCTTCACTTTGGCTGCTAAAGTCTTAGCTTCCTAAAGTAAAGCGGTAGAAGCAATGAGCCCTTCATCCATCAAATTACCGCCTATAAATCCCTTTACCTCCAAGCTATTGATGCTCAAGACCAGGAAAACATCAACCTCAAGTAGGGTATCTCCATTCAGGGGGTCCCATGACCTACAACAAACCCTGAGTGAACTTGAAGATTCTTTCCCAAGTCCCAAACTATGATCTGTTGAAATGGAAATGAGTATTTATGTCAACATGGAGACAGCATATCAAACACAGCAAGCACACCAAGTCTAGAAATGGGAACGCAATATATGTATTTAGGCAGTATATGTATACAAATAAATACATATACGCCTACATATATATACACAATTCACATGTCTTCCTAGATTGCTAACAAAGAAATGTTAAGTTACATTAAAGTAAGTAAACTATGGATTAGTTGCTTGAGACCTGCGGGCATTCAAATAGAGCCTTGTTTGGCAAATGGAAATGGAGGTATAGGGAGGAGAAGCAGGAACTCTGGGGGTTGAATTGGGAGTCTGTTCATCCCCATGAATCCCATGGATCAGGCATCATTATGAACCTCAATGAAGATTTTGCTCAGTTTACTTCATTTAAGGTAGGTAAATGGGTACTACATCTATTTTTGGAAGGACGATTGATGTGGGGCCCAACTTCTATGTGAGGCCTTCCTGGACTTGTTCTCATTGGCTGCCAATAAAAACTGTATAGTCAAAGACAGCTATGAACTGCTTGGGGACAGGCTGGTGTGGGTCCCAAGACTTAGAAGGAGCTTATATGACTGGGAAGTGGATAGATTCACCCAGATGCTTGAGCTGATTAGTCAATCCAATCCCAAGTGCCAAGCTGCAGACAGCAGGCTCAGGAAGGCTTCACCCTCAGGCTGCTTCTCTGTTAAATCCTTTTTTCAGTTATGATCCCATGTGGATGCTGCTACGGTTGACTGGCGTTGGATCTGGAAGACCAAAGCTCCTTCTAAACTGATTTTCTTTGTATTGACATCCATCCTTGAGAAGATTCCCACCAACAACCAGCTGAATGCTAGAGGCATGCAAATTGTGAACCTATGCCACCTGTGCAAAAGCCATGAAGAGTCTCCAGCACATATTGATCCATTGTGACTTCACCATACATTTCTCCCATCTTTTCAACAAAATTAGACCTCTGCCAGTGTTTTGAGCTTCTGCTCTTCTTGGTTTTCCACTGCTCTCAGTAAAAGAGGCCCCTTGCCCTTTGCTGGACAGTTTGGAAGGAGCACGACAGTAGAATTTTCCAAAACAAGGAATCTCCTCTTGAAGTTGTTATTAGCAAAGTGAAGAGATCCTTAATTTTTTTCAGCAGGTCTTCAAAAGGAGTTCAAGGGATGGGAACCTTAATTTTTTTGGCCCTGCCTTGGCTTTTGTGGATTCCATCATGTACAGCTCAGTATCCGCGTGCATGCTTTTAAGGGGCTTCTCCCTTATTAATAAAAGATTTTCACTTATTGAAAAAAGAAATAATAAAACAGAAAAAGGTTGCTTTATATTGGTATGCTTTTCTTTCTTTGAAAAGGTATTAGCATGGCTAATCACTCGGTAGCTTAGATGGTCACTCAGCATCCCTCTGAATATGGAGGCGTAGGATCAAACCTGCGCAGCTGCAGGCTCTCTGTGCAAAGGTCAGTGAACTTCATGTGCACCCTGCTTTGTCCCAACCCCTAATCCCCCTCTAATGTGTAATATGTAATACCAAAAAAAGAAAAGGTATTGAAATGGATATTCACATAAATAAGTTTAAGTACAGGGGTTTAAAATTTGAAACCATAAAGAGGCACTAATGTGAAAAGCCCTGTACCAAGCCACCGTATTGCAAAAAAGTTTTATATCCAGATATAAAGTTAGGCAATGTCACTTGAGACATCAATTTAAAATAAAAGAAAATAAGATAAAATAGGGCTCTACTCTCCTCTCTACAAAGGAAGCCCAAAAACAAGGGTTTTTCCATGATTTTCATTATATTAACAGGGAGAGACTAACTTTAACTCACCCAGCTGCAGAAAAGAACCCAAACCAATCAACACCAAAAACTAGGGTTCCCAACTTTTTCCCTTCAATTCTATTATCGCTCCTTTCTTCCATGATGTTTTTCCTTTTTTTCCCTTCTGTTTCTGTACACAGCATGTTCAGGTGTTTCCAAATCTGTGTCAGGTCCCCCAAATAATAGCTTCCAAGGGGTATCTACAATTACATCCCATCCCTGTATGCCCTTGATTTCCCAATATGCAGAACTAGAAATTTAGCTTAGCTACATCTTGTGTGGTGACCAACTCTGACATAAGCCTGTAGATACATGGTGCCAAACTACAATGATGACATCCATTGAAAAACCTCTAAACTCATATCTGTTATGGATCAAATTGGCAACCCTCACTTTATTGAAATTAATTAATCTCGCTGAACAACTATCCTCATCTAAGAATATTCTTTCTATGAATACAATATGCATTTATAAGAGAATATAAGGTTGCTACACGCTATGTATAAAAAGTTACACAACTTGTGTTTTATAATTAAAATACCAACTTGTTCAAACACGATACTATCCTACAATAACCATATCTTAGTAAACTGATGCAATACCTAGACATCGAAAAAACCAAACCTACAATACCTGGAAGGTGATGGGATAGTGAGAGGAAAATGGCACATTTTCTCACTTTTGATTTTGCATAGGAAACACACGTTGGAAATGGGAATGAGAATGGTGTAGAACACAATAGGAGCATCCACATGAGCCTAAGAATTATGGTCACGAAAATGGAGGGAAGCTTCCATCTGAAATGCTGGGAAGAATTAGACCAATAAGGCACAACAGTAGAGAAAATTAGGTTATGAATTTACGGGGGAAACATAGATATTGGATTATACAAATGCTAGATGACCTTAGCTGAACAGGATGCCCTTTCAGATAGCCCAGTCACGTGTTTCAAAGAAATGAAAAGAATAGATGCATCAAATGTCACAAGTGCCAACATGGTTAGCGTGTGTTTGCATTTGGAGTCATCATTTTATGATTCATGTTCATTAGTTCAGAGCCATAATGAGGATTTTAGCATCCCAACATCTTCGTGCAGCCTTCTCTTCCTTTAAAATTTATCAACCAAGTAAAGAGGGAAAAGAAGAAATATTCTGACAGCGCCAGCCTGACAATGTTGACATAGAGCCCCTTTAAAGAGCTAATCACCTTTATGGGCTGATGTTAGTGAAGGCCCATCAATCTCATACCAGCTGGTGGATATATCATGGAACAAGAAAAAACTTCTGCTAACATTAAGGGAAGGGATGACTCTGCATATCCTAATGTGCTGTCAGACTCTGAAGTCTGGCTAAGGGGTGTAACTTGGATCGGGTTGAGATGAGCATTTGTCAAATTTTGAAATGCCCCAGCCTGGACCCAAGCCCAATGTAGTTGAAAATCTTTAACTTGAGTTGTGGGCTGGTTGAAGAACCCTGGGGATGCTGTTTTGTGCTATAAGAACTAAATTAAGAAGATCAATTGGCTGACAAGGAATATGCCAGTTTYTATTCAGTGGGTGGAGATATCAGCAAATGCTTTGGCTGATGTGTTAGCCAAGCAAGGGGCAAATAGGGAAGAATTGTTCTGGGCTCAGCTGTGATTTCTGTACTCTTTCCCTAGTTTCTTTGCAATCTGTTAGGAGAAGCTGCAGCCTGCACCTCTCCAAGGGCTGTTGTATGAGATTATAAATCTGAATCAGTTTCTGAATTAATAATTCATTGTTGCTCATTGAAAAACCTGAACAACACCCAATTTGCATCTCAACTATGGATCAATTATGGCTACATGTGTAGGAAACAAACCAGATACTGTCCCCCCACACCCAACTCTCTTTTCTCATTCTGTCATTGTCTCAACCAAGATTTTTTTAACAGTGTCTTTTCAACACAGTTGTTTAATCTTCCCAGTCAGCTTTTATGTAAAAGCTGTGATTAGAAACATACCAACCTTCTCCATTAACATATTAACAATACCATATAGATTTAAAAAAATGAATCATCGAATATCTGAAATGACATTTTATAAACAACATTTATGAGTATCTAATTTCTAGCTTCTACAGGATATAAGCTCCATAAGAAGCTTGGGTAAAATATTTTCCATCATATCCATATAGATATAACTCTGAGTTAATAATTTTAGCTAAATGAACAAGTATAAGTTTGGTCATATGCGCCGTTACTTAAATTCACGGCATTGCCTTTTGTGTACCCAGAAATGCAGGTAATGGTTTATGCATATAAATACATAACTGGGAGAAAAAACTATGATCCTGAAAACATGTATGCATGTAGGAAGGCAATTATAAAACTGTTTAAGTTTAAACTAACAGCACAGAGAAATCTCATTATGTTTGGAGCAACTCGGTTTGCGTCTGGGACAAATAATGATAACAATAGCAATGGACTCACAGGCTCTAAAGGTCTAGGCATTTCTTGCTGTCCAACATTTGCTGTGCTTGGCATGTACCAGACGTGCAGTAGATCTGCAGATGAAACCTTTGTGGGATCAAGTGATCCAATCAGAGGGTTTGAAGCATACAGACCACCATCATTCCATCCATAACCTGTCCCTCCTCCAGCAACACCTTCTACTGGAGGCATGGTGACGTTCTGCTGATTCCCCTCTCCTGGGTAGAATAAAAAAATACATGTTAGATGGAGACATGTCAGCCCCTAGATCTACTCTAGCCTCACTTGAAAGGAGAAAAATAGGTGTAACATAAAACACAGAAAGTAAAGATGATATTTCAAAGGAAAAGAGACGTAAAGAAAATATCCACCACCGAGAAAATAAGAACGCAATTTACATAGAAGTATTTAAGAAGTAGAAGGAAACAATGCGAATTGCGATATTATATAATAAGCTCATCCGCATCATTGTCTTGGACAATGCATTGATTGGACATAAGTAAACGAGATGAATGGGACCACGAGGTGAAATTATAATATCAGTTTCAGCAATCCTTATGTGAGACCTGTCATTATATCAACTATATGATATCAGATAATTGAATGGGAAGATCCACTCTGTCAATATTTACCCATTATGTTGTCATCAGTTAAGTTYTCGCCTTCCAACAATTGAGTCCAACAAAGCTAAAACTCAAAATTGCTTTCTCAATTGGACACTAGCCTCAAAGTAGGCATCCATAAACTCCTAAAAGCATTTAGATAGTTGTACCTTGCGTCTCTCATTTTGAAAGCAAAAACACTAAGTTATAATCCGAAGCAGTAGAGGAACCCTAGAACTTGATAAATTTGATGGGGTCGTTTGATATTACTCCGAAAAAAAATATATATATATACATGTCGAAAAACAATCACGTTGCAGGATAAACAAAGAATCATTAAATTAAACCCCGCAACGGAGGAGAGCAAAGGGCAAAACCCTAAAGCTTGAAAGAAGTGAAGAACCCTCCAGAACCAGAGAAACTTGAATAGAACGAAACATACAATGAACTGATAATAAGAATATGGACAGTAAAAGTTGCAGACGATGACCTGTATTCTCCATATCCATCACCCTTTTTTCTTTCCTTCTCCGTGACCTTGTTCGGAGAGCTCTTCACTTTTCCAATGGTAAGATGATCGTTGGGGACTGGTTTCAGAACAATTAATTTGGATGGAGAAAGAACGCTCGGAATTTGTTGGTGTGTTCCGTGAGGACTGAGGAGGTGATTTTCAGGTGAAGCAAGATTCAAGAAAAATGTTGGCAGTCTCATCAGTGTAAAAAAGGCCGACATGTGGGGGCATTTGTTCCGATTGAATTGTTCAAATGACTGAAATACCCCTGGAGGCGTTGTTGTCTTCCAATCTCTGGCGCGGCAATAACTTGCCACGAGCGCCATTATTGAAGGACCAGGTCCCGCCATTGAATGGACCACCGATGACCGACCTCGTTTGTTTGTTTGTACTTTGCAGAGCAATTTTATTTGTATTGGCTGCGTTTGTTTCCAATGCAAATGCAAATATATAACCATGCATTTTTTTACTCATCCCAGTTCACAGTTCATGAGTGCAAAGTCGGTTCAAGAGTTAGTATGGCTTTTGCACTCTTCTCGTTTGTTTGGAATTTATATAAATCAGGGCACAAATTTGTTGTCATTTGTTTGAAATTAATGCAAACTATGAGAGCAAATATAAATGCTCTGACTATCTAGTGTGCTTTTTCCAATAATAACCACCATTCCTGTGGAAGAAATTTGGACCGTCCATTGTTACAACCATAGTGATAGCAAACGTGGATGTGAGCTTGGCCTAATATTGTTTGAGGCCAATTGGTCGAGCTTGCCAAAATGGTTACAATCTTGAGTCCACAATTCAGCTAGTGGTAGCTAATCCATACCGGTCTTTCATATATGAGAGGTTTCTTCTAGTAGAAATTAGCTTAAATTAGTGTGAAGGAATCCTTACAATTTTCATGCACGAGAGAGACATTTTTTTAATTGTATTGCAATCCTACACAAGAGCTTGCTTAAACAGTTAGAAGTTCCACACCATCGATTTTCTTTAAATCCAGGCTCGTACATAGACTTGTTTTCCGATCCATTATCCAATTCTGCATTGACTACATATGTGGGCAAATTAAGATGATGGGTTGGATCTCCCTCAAATTAAGATGATGTCGACTATATGGGTAGACCCATATTTTGTTGAATATCAGTCTATATATCTGCTCATATGATAACAAATATGAGAATGATAACTATATCACTCTATATCTGCTCATCTGTTGGATCTCCTTCCCATTCCTATTCAATCCATTCACATTTCATTCAAATATGAGATATTCTAACACACCCTAAACAATCCATCCACATTTCCTACTCAATCTCATATTTCATTGAAGGTACCGTCAGCCTTCAAACAATGATACTTGATAACAGTTTGCATTCACAATTACTAATCAATCCATTCATAAATCATTGAATGTTATGTCAGTCTTCAAACAAGGAGGCCTGATAAATATAAGTGACCTGCTAACAATTGATAAATATATAGTGATGAGATCAATTTATCTGATCCGATAATGAACACAGAGGATAGCTACATGAAAACAGATGATGAAATGTGGTTCCTGCTATAAGTGATCCATAGTAAATGATAAAATAAGATCTGATAATGATAATGATAAATGATCCAACATGTGGTTCCTACTCAATATAAGTGACCTGCTAATGATAATATGATAAAAAGGAATACATGAAAACAAGCCCATGACTATAAAAGAAGACAAAAAGCACACACACACACCCCTAGTGTTTAGTTTAGTTGCATTTAAATCATCTCTATCTCTCTCTTTCCCTCTCTCTCTCTCTCTCATATATGGTTCTATAACTAACTTCTCAAAGGAATATGTTGTATCCAGTTGTACTTCACAATACTTATAGTATACATCTTCAGCTTCTTCTCGACTGTTATATGAACAATAAGAATTCCCTCTGAACCTAGCAACTTACTTTTGACACTCGAGCCATGAATCATTCACACTTGGATTTCTCCCCTTGAACACAACATAGGATTTTTTCATCCTACACACCTCATCATTTTGACAAACTTATGTGAGTACATTGCAAAGCAACAAACAGATTATGACATACTACAAACAAAGAGATATAACAAGAAAGTTTCATTATATCAATAAGTCAAAAGTATCAGTGTATAAGTAAGTACTAAAAAGAGTGTTAAAAGCTACTATAGTTGCCATAGTTAATATGTTTTATTAGCAAGTGCACCAACCTAAGTTATAACAAAAAAGGGTAGAAATGTTAAAGTTCCATTGTCCAAACTTCATAATAAGAGAAGAGGTACTACTGCATTCCACCAAAACCAGTCATCTTAGATATGATGGATATGATCATTTGAGCCCTAAATGGCTTGTCCCTCGCAAGGAAAATCTTTGCTTCCTTATCAAGTTCACCTAGGTACCCAAAGACAGTGTTCCGGACTTGGATGTCATACCCTTCCAAGTCCATAACTTCCTTCCATAAACGGTTTAAGAAATCCATCTCAATCTCAACTGTAAGTGCAGATACAATTTTTTACATTGTAATATTCATTCTATCAATTGCATCAATAAAGTCCTGGTTGGGATTCGGTTTTGATCCATGCACTATTTCTTTTGAGCTTGAGGAACCTGCCCTCCGGTTGTTATTGGAGATTGATTAAGTGCCATCTTCACATATGAATTCATCAACAGTCAATGGGGTTGTTGCATCATCATTGAATTCAAGGTCATCCTCTTCAGCACCATCAACATCAGCATTACACTCAATCATGGACTCAAACCCTGCCATAGCCTTGTCACCCGTAGGCTGATCATTTCCCATAACTGTTTGCATTTCCTCAAACATCTCCATCACCCTGCCTTTAACACACAGTGCAAGTGGATTGACCTGCATTGTAGATGGCATCATTACCAGTTTCTCATTTTTAAACATTAATTAAAAAAAAACAAATATGCCATATTTACCTTGATGTAATCATCTCAAACAACTGGATCAACTATGATTTGATTATTGGATTCATTCCAGCTGAAGCCACTAGTCTCGAGCAGCTTATTGGCTTCTATGTATATGGGTTTTAATGTTCTCATTCTACTCTTAATATGGGGTGTTCTCATATCATTATTGAAGCGGGCAGTCATCTCCTTGCATACTGATGTGTATGCAAATGTCCAAAACCCCTTATCAATTTTATTGACCAATGCTACTTGGTCAGCAAGTAGCTCAATCAATGCCTTATCCATGGCATCATTCCATCTTACTTGTCGACTTCGATCACCTTTGCTGTGCATAGTTTGAGAGACAAACAACACATCATTTCCCTTATTGCCATCTTTCTTATTACTGATAGATGTTCCTATTGTATCTCTACTAGAGACTATCCCTAGCCAAAAGTATTCTATTTCATGCAGCAAACAAATAACACAGACATGTACATACATTATCATAAAGAAATATTGAAAATACCTTTAGTAATCAACAATATAAAAGTAAGCATGTGCAATACAGAAATATGGTGTTTAAACAATATTGCTGATATATTAAATTGTCTAACAAGTAAGTCATGGATATCTAATAAAACAAATAAATTGGACGTTTTAAACATTATAAGAACTGCAATCGATAAAAATTGGTTATAACAATGATGATGTGCAATTAATCCAAATACTACAACTCCTAATCATCTTCATAGTCTCCTCGAGTCTCGAAACATGTCTGACCCAATCTGGTCCCTAAATGTGGACCACCTTGCTAGTTCATTTCTTTGTAGCCTTGGTGCAAGAGAATCTGCATTAGCGCTTTCTTCCACAAATTCATCCCCATCGAATGTATTTTGCCTGTCTGCCTCACAGATCCATTATCGGGTGTACCAGTCAATCGATCATGTGGATCAACTCCCATGATATGGTTGTGAAGCACACAATAAGCAATCACAATCTTTACCTGCGTGTCAAAGTTAAAATGTTGTGTTGCATCAAGAATTGCCCAACGCTTATTCAGAACACTGAAAGCGCGTTCCACTGCATTTTTCAACGATGAATGTCTGTGGTTGAAAATCTCCCGAGGGGACTCCGGCAATCGCTCTTGTATCTCATTGAGGTGGTATCCATTGCCTTGATAAGGTGCTAGGAAGCCTGACATGTTTCTGTATCTGGCATCTACTAAGTAGTATTTTCCTATATTTCGTTGAGTGATCATTGGCAACAAGCAATTAGTTAAGACAATGGAGTCCACTTTTCGAGTATTAGAAAGGATGAAGTATCAATTTAAATTACCTTCTGGGACATGGAGTTTGCATTTCCTTCGCAATGAATCATATAGAACTGTGGCATCAGTGGCTGAACCTCCCACTCAACCAATACATAAGTGAATTTTAAATCGAATGTCACTACAACCATTACATTTTGTGTTGGTTTCCCCTTCCTACCACGAAACTTGCCTTGCTCCTCAACAGGCACTTTGCATGGGATATGGGTCACATCAATTGCGCCTATACAGTCCTACATGTAACTAAATTATGTTAATTTCATGATCTAGGGAGGTGTTAAGGTAAAAAGTGTAGTAATCTATTACATACCTTAAAATATAGCATAAACCAGGAATCATTCCTAATCTCCGGTGGTACTTGTTCTCCAGTAGGTTGTATAACCAACAAAAGGTACAATCTAAGTACAATACGCATGACTTTGTGGAAATACCAACTTACGGTCTCTTGTGAACGCCCGAAGGTAACATGTATGACACTATTCCTTTCATTATGCCCTATAGTGTGCAAAAACATTGCAACTTGCTCTTCGACAGATATGTTAATGGTTGGCCGAAGTCCACTATGGGTAACAAGTAAATGACAAAGGGAATCAAAACATGGATTTCTCATCCTAATATGAGATAAACAATATGAGTCACTACTAAATACAGTGTTGAGAAACACTCCCTTCCATAGGCTTCTGACCTCTCGCATCCTTCGACTGGCAGATTCAGTATACTGTTTGACGATGACAACCACTGCAAGATATGTCATAATGGAACTAATGGCCGCACTGGTCCGCCTACGCTTGGCTATAGTGTCATGTGTTACCTCCATGCTTGACTGACAAGTCAAAAGCGCCCATGAGAATTATCCAATATATTTATGAAAGGAATGGGTCGTTATAAAAGGAAAAAACAATGTTTAGAGTGCTATTACAATGAAAGCACTATTTAGAGCTGTAAATTTTGCACATTCAAGCTGTAAATCTTGCATCATAAGGTATCCCCCTTGCTGGATTCATGAGACTACCAAATTTGTGATCTCTATTAAGAATTGTCAGATAAAGTTCAAAACAATTATGAACTGCAATTTCAAGTTGTAGCTTATTAGCCTCTCCAAGAGTAGCCAATTGAGTTGGCTAAAGCCGATCATATATAAACCTTAGAATTGGTTGGGTCTGTGCAGATTGGCTTTATATAGGTTAGGGTTGGTTTCACCCTAGTTCTATCTAATCTTTACTGTGAGGGGAAAACTGAGTCATGCAACACTTATCCACTACATCTGATAAGTCAATGCTTATGTAGAAGTCTAACCATATATGATCAACCTCTATCCTCTAGAAGTAGAGTTATTTTTCGATTTGTTGTTGATTCTTCACTTGTAAATTGTATGATGTATGCAATATGGATAGACCCATATCAGTAGGATCTCAGTCTGTATCCTAAGAATAACCCTGTTAAAAAAGACACAGTCACAAACAGCAGAGTAGGTCCCCTAAGAATAACCCTATTAAAAAATTGGATGTACCACAACTAGCTTCAGTAGTAAGGAATTTTTACAAAGATAAAACCAGAGGAAAATGGGGAGTTCAGTTTAATCTTTGTCTTGCTTCCAGCTTGGCCTGAGAAGCAGGACAACTGCAGATTGTGTCTTGGGCCTAGTTTGGTTCATTACCAAGCTATCAAATTCAAGTATCATAGAATTTGAGTTTTTCGGTTATTCCTATCATGGCTACTATTATGTTTTCAGTATTCAAGTGAAGGTGCCAACAGTTACCTGCGTACCAGTGGACCCTTACTTTAAGTCCTTCAATCCTAAAATCTTCGAGATATAGATATCTTGGGACATATCTATGTTGGACCTTAATTTGTTGAGACATATCTGTGTAATGTTCCAACAAACAATAAGAATTGGCTCTATCCATGCCTCCCCTAGCCAAATTGGCAGCAAGTGGAACAAGATGTTTACATCAACAGCCAACCCACTCTAAACCTCCCCCTCCTTAATACTTCACCTTCATACACTAGATCCAAACATCAAAATCATATGAAGATAGAAAGGGATTTTTCTGATGCAATGGATTGGTATTAAAAAATGCATCTTATTTGGTAGGGGCTAGACTGTCTAGCTTTATAAAAATGCATAAGTTTCTCTGTCAAGGAGGTAAAGAAAGAAGAAAAGAGTAAATTGGTTGGTAATGTTTTCAGTAGTGTTGCTCCAAACTATGATCTGATGAATGATTTAATGAGTGTTGGATTACATAGATTGTGGAAAGATAGGTTAGATCCTTTATGAAGACCTAGATATGCATCATAAGTCCTTAATTTATAGTGGTGTATCCATTAGTTTGTTTACATATTTTTATATTTCTTACTTAATTTTTTTCAAGGTTGGTGTCCGAACTCAGTCCATTTCCTGTAATGGAATGGACTAGATGTTGCTGGTGGGATAGGTTAGCTTTGTGCAGCCATTTTGGTAGACAAATTAAAAGATTTATACAAAGGCTACAAAGAACATGCAGAGGAAAAAAACTATTCTTTGGGTTGTAGTGAAACAAAACATTGAACAAATTCTCAATTACCTTCCTAAAGTAACTCATGGGTTGTAGTGTTGTCAATGTACTTAGATAAAACTTGAACAAATTCTCAATAATCCAATGTTGCTAATATGATTAGATAAAACTTGAACAAATTCTCAATAACCCAGTGTTGCTAATGTGCTTAGATAAAACTTGATGCATTGTCATCCCAAATATCTAATTTATCATTGGCCCAAACTTTTCAATTTAATTTGGAAATAGTTGGGTACAAGGAACCATGAGTAAAGTTGCATGAACCAATTAAATACTGCATTATTTCTAGTATAAGTCAATTTAATATTGCATTATTTTGAACATTCAATCTCTCCATTCAATCCCTTAAAGAATGCATGGCATTAGAGCCCAATACCCTGGCTTGTCCACCAAATGAAGCCATCAGTTTGGAGATGCAAATCCTAATTGCAAGGTTCATGGTTAGTACTTAGTTTCATAATCTTTTATGTCACAAAAATTAGAACAAGGAAAAAGAAAGGCCCCATAGGGATCATTGACTAGTTGGTAGCAGAGATTGGATCACATATTCAAAGGCAAATATCATACATCATGGTTAGTACTTAGTTTCATAATCTTTTATGTCACAAAAATTAGAACAAGGAAAAAGAAAGGCCCCATAGGGGTCATTGACTAGTTGGTAGCAGAGATTGGATCACATATTCAAAGGCAAATATCATACATATACCTTCAAATGAAAATATCACATATTCAAGAAGATATCTTCATCAAACAAGAATGATAACATAAAAAATGATTAATTAGGAAGCAGAATAACAAATAAGAAGAATTTCACCATGCATGTACTTGATTGTTGAAGACAGAGCGGAAGATGTGTAAATTTGGCTAGGTCTGAGAAAGAATCGACAAAAAATGATGAAAACATTTATTAGTTGAAGCAAAATACCGGATCTGTGAAGCTCAAGACAGATCTAACATTACCTTGTGTAGATCGAAGTGAAGATCTTCAACCTCTTATCAGATCGGCAGGAACCTCGCAACCAGTCGACATAACAAAACACAAGTCAAAGAAAAAGCACAAGATACTGATTGCCGACCACCGACAACCATGCCTTGATCGGAAATGGAAGTGAGAAAGTACCGTTAGAAGGTGGTGGCGCAGCAGATTTCCTCTCACCCGGAACATCTATTTTTCTCACATGGTCGAAAGCAAATGCCTACCCTAATTACATCGTCAAGCGAAGAGAGCAAGATTGCATAAAAAAAATCGAGGCAATAATGCACTCTTCGTTCGATACATTCATGTCAGAAAATATAGTTTTGCACTCATTTTCGATACATATATGTATCGCAAACAAACGCTTGCAAACGCGAACCGGAGTACATAAATACCCCGGTTCGACGTTTGTATCGCAAACAAACACAGCCATTGGTGCAAACTACAAATGCATAGAAGTGGGAGCGTAAACTGATTTATGTGTGGAAATAGGGTGCAACATGGGTTGGCCCAACTTGAGTTAATGTTTTACACCACTTTGAAGTTAGGTTGACTCAAAATTTGACAAAAGTTCAATCCAAATTCGCACAAATTGTAACCATTCTGGCTGTGTTTGGTTGCACTGCAAGTAAATTTTGTATTGATGCAAATTTAAGGTAATGCAAATGATTTTGGGCCAAATTTTGATTTATTATTTCAAAATTTACCTTATTTTATTTGTAATACAAATGAAGTAAAATAAAACTTGAAACATAATGAAGTAAAACCCAAACCAAAATTAGACCGGAATTTGCTTTTTCATACATCTGTATTAGTGCAAGTAAGATTGCATTGCAACCAAACATAGAAAATACAAATATGTACAGTAAATACATGCAAAATAATAGAAAATACAGGTTTTACACTCTACATATTTGTATTTGTACTTCTTCCAAATTGGAACTAATGATGTCAAGTTGGATTTGGCACATGATTCACTTCTATCCAAATAAGGCACAGTTTGGAAAGAGTGTAAATACAAATATGTACAGTATAAATACATACAAAATACAAGATTTTGTAGGTTTTGTACTATACTCCTTCCAAACTGAGTAAACTATGTTTGGTGTGAAAGAAAAAGGTAGGAAATTTTCCTTCCTTTCAAACCAAATACACCCTAAATGATTTAATCCCAATTTGACCAAGCTATCGCCCCTTCCCATATATAATACACAGGAACGCCAATTTTCCTTGTCTCACCAAGTATCTTGCCTCTCCAACCCCATGGGGCTAAGGATAGGGATGGGGAGTGAAGTCCCCATCCCATCCCAACCTGGAATATATATATATATATATATATATGTATGTATGTGTCATTTACTAAAACACCCCTATAGTTCCATGAATTTACTAAAGCATCCCCTATAGTTTGCAATCAATTTACTTAATCAACCTTCTATTAGATGATAGTGGAAAATTATAGTTTTAACCCTAACATCCATTCAAATAAATTTAATTAAAAGAAAATAAAAAATAAAAATACCATTTTTGCCCCTAATAAAACATGGACAACCACTTTATTTGGTCAATTTTGTTTTCTATACAAAAAAGTGTTAGGACTACTTTTGGAATAAACAACCATCGGTCCATGCCCTTGAACATTTTCCACTTTGTTTAGGTGATCATGTTTCTATTTTCATATGGCAAAACAAATAATTTTTAATGAAAGGTCGATTAAGTAAATAGGTTGCAAACTATAAGGGGTGTTATAGTAAATGACCATATATATATATATATATACAAGGTTCTAAATGTCGATACGCCCAATATGCTAGTAGGGGCGTATCAGGTAGTATCGAACCTTTTTTTTTATTTTTTCAAAACCGGTTCAGGGGGCCGATTTAAGGCTCCTCCACCCCCTGAATCAGTCAAAACCCCAATCAAAATATCGATACGCCCGATACGTCGATAAGGGTGTATCGAGCGAATCGATACTATTTTTTTATGTTTTTTTTTTAATTTTTTTCACAGCTAGTTCAGGGGGGCCGATTTAAGACTCTTCCACCCCCTGAACCAGTCAAACTCTCGATGCACCCACTATAAAAATGTATCAGAGGGGTCCCGGAACGATATGTATCAACCGATACTTTAAACCTTATATATATATATATATATATATATATATATATAGAAATTCCAAACATGGTAAAAATTTTAATTCTCAAGCAATTCTTCTTTAAAAAGAATGGAACCTTTACATTTGCTAGAAACTTGAAAGCTTATTGTTTTTTTAATTTGACTTCAATCTCTTCATCAATTATTATTTATCTATTTATTTATTTTGCTTTACAACGCTACACAAGGGAGTTTACATCAATGTCCACACAGCACATTCCAACCATGTATTGGAAACATCTCCCATTAAGTAATGTTCTCAATGCACGCTCAGATGTACATGTGGGGCACTGATGTGATCTAAGGGGTAGCATATCCCCACCCCGGATTAGATCCCAAGTGTCCACTAGAGCCAGCCAGAGACTTTACCAACTTGTCAGTTAGCAGTTGGCACCTTGTCAATGTCAACTTGTTTCATAAAATGAGAAAATATTGGAACCAGATGGTGCAAGTGTAGCACCTTGTTTCATAATTGAAACATGCAAGCTTTAATCATCTATGAAGACCTATGATCCCTAACCCCAAAATTGGCTGAATATTCAGTAGGCCAAGGCCTACAATTGATTGGGTCTCAGCAGCGAGAAGCCTACACACACAACGTACAAAGAGAGGAAAGCTTGAATCCGATACTACACTCTTACATTCAAATGACATCAAACCATTTTATCCACCATGGATTCAATAGTTTTCAAGTTAAGTTCTACTATAACCCGTCAAATTTTGAAGAGACTTGCTATGGGATCACTTTCGTAACTGATCATTGGTCATAATTAAGTGATGGGTTCCGACTTCCGAGTCCTGAGTCCCGACTATCCGGCTTCTGGACATGTGGAATTTACAGGCCACATATATAGTTTCACTGTTTCACAGTTTCATCGCTCTTGTCATTCAGGCAATTAGGCCTAGGACATTGGCATAAATTGATTAATAGAACTGGTTAATTGAATTGAATTTATAAATAAATTTCTGTGCATAAATTCCAGCAATAAAAACCATGATTCCTAGTTCCTATAGCTTTCGAGTAAGAATCGGCCCCCAAACCCACAACAAACCATTTATATTAAGTAGAGCTTCCAGTAGTATTCAAGTGTCCAAATCCAACTACGGACAAGAAACCATTTGATTAAACCGAATACAGATCTCAAAAATTAGATACATTTACAATCAATATTCCGATCGAATTTGGCTTCACCCAATTCGATCCGATTGAAGATCAGGTCTAACAATCAAAATCTGCCATCCAGAGTATACCTCTGATGTAAATTAAGCCTTGGTCAAGTAAATGATCCCAACACAGAACGAAAAGGAGAAAAGAGGAAAGAAAGGAAAAGAAAACCCCAGTCTAAAATTGTCAATATTCAATAGCACGCCAAGAATCAGATTGATTTTAGAACCCACTGCAACACCAGAAACATGGTATAACATTTTAAAGAAAACTAGAGTAGTTTAGAGAGGCATATTAAAAAGGCATCCCCAATGAAAGGGATTTGATGTACAAAAGGGCATAAATGAATGCCACAACACCAAGAAACTTCTATTCATACAAATTGTGATAAAAGTATTACTTAACGTTTTTTTTCTTCCGTAGAATCCTTGTCCACCAGGATGTTAATTTGTGCCAATCCCAAGCTTAACCCTAAGATGGCTGGGGGACAAAAAACAGTCAGTTGATGTTACTATGCACTACCGGTAAGTACATGACAACAATAAACTAGATAAACATCATAGTTGGGATATGTAATCGTGATGGTGCTTGATAATTCAAGTTCACTAGAATACAACAAAGTTTTACTACCGAAAGAAACTAAGATATCAAAACCAGAAATATTTAAACACATTAAGTCGATGGAATTCTCTAGCAGGAACTGATTAATGTCATGGCATGGAACACTAATGGTCATAAATCCAACCAAAATGTTTTACCTGGCTAATCCAGGCAATTCATTCCAGAACACATTGTCATACAAAATGTCCCATGTATCTTTTCCAATAGATATTGCATAATGCTGCATCACTGCTTAAGGGGTGGGTGGAGAATGCAAGTCCATAACAAAAATAAGTACAGCAATTAAAAGAGAATAGACAACAAAAAATAGCGAAAAAAAAGTACAGCCAGATTACATTTTATAACCAGCGTTCCTATTTTTATTTTGTTTCATCCTTGCATTTTTGCTTTCTCTGATGGTTAGTGAAATTTGTTATCTAAAAAAGGAAAAGAACACCAATTTCCCAAAAAGATATCTGAGTTTATTTCACCATTCCCTCCTTTTTGATGCATGACAATTGACAGGCTCACGAGGCAAATGCAAGGTACCTAAAGAGTTCTTTAAGGTGTTTGAGTAAGAAAGAAATGGTCAAAATAAAACCATGAAAAAACTCAGTACTCATCGATCAGAAAATAGAATTTTCCTTTCCTGAGATAAGAAAAGAATCTGTTTGTGTCTGCAACCACTGAAGTTGTCTTGATTTTGAATGGAAAATGCAAAGTGGAAGACCTATTTTTTACTTAAACCATTCTCAAGCATTCATTACCATCTTACAGTTCTTTTCTCCATGGTAAAATAACTCCAATAACTAATGACCAAAGAAAAAATGTTTTAGATTGCTTTCTATATATTCTCCCAAATGTAGTATCTCAAAAATAGGGATGACCATGGGCTAGGCCCAGTCACACAGCCCGAAAATTTCCATGCCAGAATATAAATGACCACCCCTATTTGAAAGTCTAAAACTCCCAAATTTAACAATAAAGATACTCAGGCAAAAAAAGTTATAAAGAAAAAGACCAATGGTCCTAGCTAACTGGGGTCTTGGGAGAGGTTGGCTGGATATGGATCTAACCTCTGGCATTTTTAGCATGAAATAGCTTCTTTGTCATTTTTAGCAAAAATTATCAAGAGCAAAGGTAAAAATCACTATTTGCTTAGATTTGATAGATCCAATTAATCAAGACAAAAACGCCCAAAGCACAGACCAAAGAGTGAAAGCAGAAGCAGGACCTAAAACATTTTTTTTTCAATCAGCAATAAAGCATGACCTAAAACATGAGAGCACCAAAATTAAAAATAATTAGCATTGGAGTTTGAAGAGCAGTTGGACATACATATAGACATGTACTATATCAACTTTATTAAAAAAGTATATTTATCAGTTTAAAACCATTTCAACTCTTAATTAATACTAAAACAACAAACAACCCAACTAGGAAAGAAAATTTCCATTACAAGTGAGAGTGTAGAGGGGCTGAGAGATAGCAGACATGTATCTCCTAAAATCATGTGTGACATGTGAGAGAGAAGTTTTTTTTTGGGTACCTGAAATCAAGGATGAGTGACAGTGGAGGTTTTCTTTTAGGCTATGTTTGGTTTGAAGGAAAAGGTAGAGAGAAACCTTTACAAATCTTGTATAGGTTTCTTTACCTTTCCCTTCCTTTCCTTACCTTTTCCTTCAAACCAAATATAACCTTAGTTCCTAATACCAAAGATGGTTAGAGATTTAAATGGTGCATCTGGAAGTATCAAACCTACTTTTAAACAAATATGTGTGCAAAACATGCTCTGATAATTTTAGAGAGTATTAATTAAGGTTGTTTTCCTGGGAGAATGTGAATCCATTCACTAAGGCTAGAACGTCACCCAATTTGCACAGATTGGGACTGCAGATCCATTTCTTATAGAAGCTGCTCAGTGTTTTTGAGAATCCATCTTTTCGAATCCATTTGTACTAAAGAAATACATCTAGAGTTTTCAAGTTCTATTATAGAAGTTGCTCAGATGCTTTTTGAGAATCCGTCTTTTTAAATCCATATGTACTGAAGAAATACATCTCTGATCACAATCTAAAGGGGTACAGTCATTTTCATGAACTATGGGAGTGGTTTGCTACATAGCCCAATAAGGGAGCATTATTTTTTAATCCAACTCAACAAAGCCTTATCCAAACTATATAGGGTTGGCTCTATAAATGGATACCTTTGTTAAGGCTAGACCAGATACTGCTTTTGGCTATCCCAAGTCTTGGGAGGGCTGGACTGGATATGGACCTAGCCTGTGGCATTTTTAGCATGTATATGCATATATAAAACCTTTTTTTATTGGAAATGGCATATGCATATGTATAACCTTAAATGAGAAAATGTAGTTAGTTTCTCATTTTGCATTGAAATGAAGAAACAGGACCATTTTCAAGAAATGAGGCTTGTATCAAATAATAGGAGATACTCAGAAAAGTTAACTTTTGTACACAATTCTGTTTCTTTTCATGAACCACTTCAATGAATTTCACAGTTTCCTAGAATATAACGATTATTCATCCAATATCATAATAAATTTCACATTTATGAAAATACCGCAAAGAAAACCAAAGAACTGMAATAATACATAGGTGAGGACAACCAAGCATAGAAGATGGATGAAACAATCATGTGTGGTTTTGTTAAATGTTTGCCTTTATTTAGCACTTGTATATGCATGTTCAAAAAGAAATCAGGTTACTAGTATATGATGGAGGAAGTCCACGTAACTACTAAGACTGGTAGGAGTTGACAGCTTGACCGACTTCTATAAAACAGCTAAGCTGATGCAGGCAGGTAGTGCCTGATAAAATGGAAAACTGAATCTTGACTCTGATGAATGCAAATAGTGCAAAATACAATTCACAATAGAATAGCAAACAAAAATTTGGGATAAGGATTTGGTGTGTTGAGAATAACAGGTAACAAATAACATTCCCTTCTTCGTGGAATGACATTATCAATACAAGCCTGAATTGTAATATAAGGAACAAGTGGACAAGGCATAAGCCATAAAGTCATAAATAACAGAAATTGGTCAGTTTATATCCATGAGGAGAAATTTAGAACTGTTTTTTTTTTCATGAGGAGAAATTAAAAACTGTTCCAAGAAAAAACATAAATATCATTCACAAACCAATAGTTGGTTCAATTTTAGACAAAAAGCGGTTTAGTTTGGCAGCATAGTAAACATATGTACATCTAACATCTGAAAACGGAAAGGAAACCAGGAAGAAAGCACAAACATTACCACATTACCTTCGATAAAACTCAGCTGCAGATCGTGATCCATTGTAGCAAATAAACCATAGCAACACGATCATCAATGTATCTATTAAAGTTAAGAAGCTACAAACACTACATACTAAGATATCCCCAGAAATTTATGAATTTTCTTCTCACTGTTATTACTTTTAGACCCCAGAAATGTATTAATTAAACTTTAATTAGGTTTGCAAATTTAAAATCTCCATCAATAAAAGAATGAACTGTAACTAAGAGAGAGTATTGTAAGTAATTTACCAAAAAGAGTAAATGCAATACCAAATTAAAAAACTCACACAATTTATAGTTTCAGATTTTTAGTGCAAGTAAATCATTTCAAAACCGCAAACTTTCTAACCAAGGCCTCTTATTAAAAATATGAGGAGCAGTTGAATCCTTATTCCAGCAAAACCCTGGATTCGAATGAAAAAAAAAAAAAAAAAAAAAAAAAACAAACAAAAGAAAAAAGAGAAGGAAATCGAAACTTTTGGAAATAAAAAGGAAGAAGGATACTGATCAGGTAACGTTCCCACCAATCCAACATGTACAGACCGAAGGTAACATTATAAAGGTAGATCTTGCGCTGAATCCAGTTCATTACTCCAAATCTACCAAAAGACATAAAAACAAGCAGAAATCTTAGTAAGGATCTGCTAACGGAGAGACAAGCATACGCTGAAATTTTATAAAACAATTATCTGAAGGCATAAATAAGAGGAAAATATCAGGAGCGATAAGATCTATGCTTAAGAAAGATTGAATTAGAGACGGAAGAAAAAACCTCTTACCTTTTGTTTTCGCTGSTAGAAAATCTCTTGCAGCTTTCTCTTGCAACGTCGTCTCGCGGCTGACGAGTCTTGCCCAATAATTTATATATTAGTAGGGACCCGTGCGATGCACGAAAAAATATGAATAATTTAATAATTTATTTTTCATTTAATGTTGATTTATAAAAAAATAATTATTGTTAATTGAATATGAACAAATATTTTTTAATAAATTTAATTTTATTAATAATTTGTAGTAACTAATAAATTTATTCATTTTATTATTTTTAAATAAAATTTTGATTAATTTTAAATAAATAAAATTAGTTATAAAAGCTAACACTTTTATTAATTATACTAATGATTAACAATTATATAGGAATGACAATGGGGAGGGTTCAGGGCAGGGCACCCCATCCCCGCTCTGTCCTCAATGTCACGCGAGTTTAGGGCAAGGTAACCACTCCTCAATGTCCTCAATGTTGGGCGAGTTTAGGGGCAAGGCACTCCACTCCTCATCAAGGATGGAGAATCCTCGAATTCCCCTGCCTCGTTCCCATTATTAGGCGGGTTCAAGTAGAGGTGTAAATTGGGTCATGCTGGGCAAAGCACCCCAGTCCATGACACACACCAAGCCAAGCTCAAGGCAAGGCACCCACTCCTCGTCCAAGGTTTTTAAAATTGAACCAAATAGGGAAATGTTCTAGGGTCAAACGGTATGACTGTTTGGTCTAAACGGATGAATCGCTCTGACAAAAAAAATAAAAAAAGGCAAAAAAATGTTGTCTGGGTTGATGGTTCAACCGCCCAGGTCAGTGGTTCACTAAACAAATAAACGGTTTTTGGACAAAAAGCGGTTTTGAGGTGAAACGGTGTCTGGTTCCCAATTTTTCCGGTCTAACCATCTGGTTTGATCCAATTTTAAAAACACTGTCCCCGCCAACCCAATATTCAATTTGATGATAGAAATGATCAAAAGGATATATATTGAGTATCAACCACATGGTTAATTTCTAAAAGTACACTAAAGTGTCTTTAATATTCAAAAATGTAATTTTATGAAAAATTTGGAAATTTTATTGTATTTGTGTAATTTTGAAAATTTATTAAATTTTATTTAAATTTTTATTAAATAATTTATTTTCTTTTTAAATGGTTTACTTACAAAATTATACTAATTTATCTTATAATTTTGAATATAAACTAACCAATAATTTCCTTTTTCTAATATTATACTAATTTATCTTAATACTTTGTGTAATTATTTGTTCAAATTATAGTTTTCCATTTCCCATAGTCATTTATCTTTAATAATTTTCAATAATTTGCAATGAAAATTACATAATTTTTCAATGGTTTTCCAAAATCTATCAAATGTAATAAATTTTCCTAAAATTTCCAAAATATTTAATAATTTTCAATAATTATTTAATTCATCTTAAATAAACTTTCAAATACTTTATATCTTTTAACTAGCGGAGTGGCCCTCCTTCACAGGGGCTGGAATGGAACCGCCGATCCGTTGACTCAGTCCCTGGCCAAAAATCGTTGAATCGGTCAATGACCCATTGACCCGAGCGATCGAATCGTCGACTTGTTGACCCGTTCAATGGTTTTTGGCTGTTTTTTTTTTTTTGTTAATTGGGAACTATCTAGGCAACCAGTTCCATTTTATCCTAATCTCAGTCCCTAGCCAGAAATCGTTGAATCGGTCAACGACCCATTGACCCAAGCGGTCGAACCGTTGACCCGTTCAATGGTTTTTGGTAATCTTTTTTTTTTATTTATTTTTGTTGTTAGAACGGGCCATCCTTTCGAACCAAGCAGTCGAACCGTCAACCCAAAAAATTGGTGGCCAAAACAATTCCGTTTTCAAGTCGTATGAGTCACACGCTCGAATGATATAAAACAATGGTACTACTTAATGGACCTCACACACTCAATTTTTTGCCTGTAATTTTCTTTTGTCAGAACAGGTCGTCCATTTTTTTTTTAACTAGGAACCGTCCAGGCAACCAGTTCCGTTTCACCCCAATCCCGGCCCTTGGCCTAAAAACGTTGAATCGGTCAACGACCATTGACCCGAGTGGTTGAATCGTTAACCCATTGACCCATTCAATGGTTTTTGACCATTTTTTTTATTTTTAAATTTTTGTCGTCAGAACGGGCCATCGGTTCGAACCGGACGGTCGAATCGTCAACTCGAAAATTAGTGGCCATAACATTTCCATTTTTGGGTCATAAGAGTCACACGCTCGAATGACATAACTCGTATGATACTACTTAATGGACCTCACACACTCAATTTTTTGCTTGTAATTTTTGTTGTCAGAATGGGTCGTCCGTTCAAACTAGATGATCGAACCGTCAACCCGAAAACCGGTGACCACAACGGTGTCATAATTTTTTGCTTGTAATTTTTTGTTGTCATAATGGGCCGCCCGTTTGAATCAAATGATCGACTCGTCGACCCAAAAGCCGGTGGTCAGAATGGTTCCGTTTTCGATTCATATGATTCATACGCTCAAATGACATAACACATATGATACTACTTAATGGACCTCACAAACTAAATTTTTTGCCTATAATTTTTGTTGTCAGAACAGACCGTTCGTTTGAATCGGATGATCAAATTATCGATCCAAAAACCGGTGGCCAGAATGGTTCTGTAATTTTTTGCTTCTAACTTTTGTTGTCAAAACGGGCCATCTGTTCGAATCGGACGGTTGAACCATTGGTTGTCAGAACGTTATTAACAACATTTGTCAATAATAGTAAGTAATTATACTATTTAATTAAATAATCATTAATGATAGTTTAAATAATATTATTTATTAAAACTAAATTAAATTAATAATTACCAAAATTAAATTAAATTAACAGTATTTATCAGTAATAGCCAGCAATTATAATATTTTATTAAATAATCAATAGCAATACTTTTAGTAACATTTTTATTATAACAATAATTACTAAATTTATTAACAGTATTTATTAATAACAATATTTATAATTTTAAATTAAAGTAAATATTTATTTATTAACAATATTTATAATAACAATAATTATTAATTATAATCACTAATTATATATTTATTAAATTACTGTAATAATCAGTAATTTATTAACAATATTCTTTAATAACAGTTTTTATAATTTTAAAGTAAATATCTAGTTATTAACAATATTTATAATAACAGTAATTATTAATTATAATCACTAATTATATATTTATTAAATTACTGTAATAATCAGTAGATTCCATTAATTAAATTACAGTAATTAATAATAATCAGTAGATTCCATTAATTAAATTACTGTAATAATCAGTAAATTCCATTAATTACAGAAATTAATTGCTGTAGTAATGAGTGGATTCCATTAATTTGTGTAATTATTGGGGATTTCAAAAATGTTATTTTATGAAAATATAGTTTTATGGAAAATTTTGATAATATTATTACATTTGTGTAACTGTGGGGATTTATTGAATTTTTTTTAAATTGTTATTAAATATATTTTTTATTTGGTAGTTTACTAACAAAATTACACTAATTTATCTTTTATTTTTCAATATAAATTAATTAATAATTTTATTTTCTAACATTATAATATTTTGTTCCCCCATTTGTATTTAGTTATTTATTATAATAATAACAATAACTAAAATTTTATACTTTTTGATAAATGTTAAATATAATTCTCAATTTTATAGAAATTAGTTAAAGAGTTTTCAATTTCTATAAAATATTGTTAATGAGTTAATTAATAACCATATTTATTAATTTTTGGTAATTTACTAAGTGTACTAATAAGAAATTTTAATTTTTGGTAATTTACTAACTGTATTTATTAACTTTTGGTAATAACACTATTTAATACTCATTGAATATGGGTGGGATTAAATATTAACTGTATTTAACTATTTATTAATTAATATGAATACTTTAAATGAGGGAGAGTGGATATAAATTAGGGGGATGCATTTTAGGAATTGATTARGGAGTGGGGCAACATGAGACTTTCCTATTGGTTGAAACATGGTTTTTAAAACCAACCTGGAGACCGAACCAATCAAGGGTCTAGTTACTGGGTCGAACAGTCCGATCGTTCGAACTGAATGATCGGCCTATTTTGACAAAAAAAACTAATAAATAACAGTCAAAACTGTTTGAACGGTTAACTGCCCGATTTAGCGGTTTGCTGACCAAAATCAACGTTTTTTTGATAAAATCCGGTTTTGGGGGGAAACGGAACCGGTCCTTGATTGGTTTCCGATTTTTCCGATCCGACCGTCCGATCTGATTCGGTTTTGAAAACCATGGGTTTAAATGAGATACCTTAGGAGAGATATTATAGGAATATTTTTAGGTAGTTGGGTGACATGGCTTACTGGGAGTGGTGGGAAAGGGAGATGAGAGAAAGTCAAAGAGAGTGCATGGTGGGGATAATTGAGCAAGGAGAGGCATGGTGACGAGGACCCGTGCTTTGTTAAGCAAAAGTTAAACAATCAAAATACATAAGAGTATATAATTGTTTTATATTTTAAATTTTTAATAAATAATTCGATCAAACTCAACCTGAGTTGGTCGGTTTTCTAATATTTCAGATCGGCTTTGGTTTTAATAAATATATATAATATATAAATATTTAATATTTTAAATTTAATTTTTAAGTTTAAATCTTTTAAACAAACAAACTAAACAAAAAATAGACCCAAATCGATACAACCCGAGTTGGTGGGTTTTCGCTAATGGTCAATCGGTTTCGAGTGACAAATTACGAACTTGACCAGATCGATTTGGTTGGCAAAACAGCCTGCAACTGAACTGAACCAATCATTGAACACTCTTAATTTCAACTAAATTTATAATATAATTTCTAATAAATAACAATAGTTTAATCTCCAATAATTATTGAAAATTTATACCAAACGTACACAATCATTGAAAATAAGTTTATAGTGAAAATATAATAGATATATAATAAATACTAAAAATATATTAAATTAGTCAAGAAATAGTGTAATCTTAAATAATAGTTTAATCTCTAATAAGTATTAATCTATAAATTATAAAAAAATATATAATTACTAAAAATAAATTTATAACAAAA
>NW_010729272.1:371400-445449 GCF_000365185.1 Nelumbo nucifera | reverse complement strand
AAATTAAAGGGGAGGGGGTGGTCTCCTACTTTCTCTTGAAGTTGATCTTTACAGAAAATAGAAAGTCCTATCCTAATTCTAATCTTATCTCTTTATCTCTTGAACTCAATCCCTTTTTCACTCTAAGATTACATCAAGACTTTGGATCTAGAAGGATTCTTCTTAGTTTCTTGTTCTTGGATTCGTAGTAGAACTCATCTGCGAATTGGGCTTCAACTGCGGATTGGGCCTTCCTACGAAATTTCCCCGACTTCGGGCCCGGATTTGACTTTGATGCAGGCCGAATCTGAGAAATCCCAAAACATGAAAGTTGTGGATTTTTCTCTCATCTTTCCAGTGGATCTTGAATCAGCCCATTCAGAGTTTGGAGACGCGAGTTAGGCCCAGATCACTGAACGATGTCAAAACTGTGAAAAATCATCCGATTTATCTTTCTTTGCTCTTGATGCCTTCGTTCATACCCTAGATCAAAATACAAGAAATATGAGTCCAATTAGATGCTAATTTAGTATAAAAGATAGAATAATTGGGGATAAAAATATGATAAATTCTACTCTCATCACCGAGGCAAGGTGATGTAGTATTTCTAGGGGTGAGCATTCGATTTATTCAATTAAAAGCCGAGCTAAATAAACTGAAATTTTAAAAACCAAATAAGAAAAAATGAAAACCAAAATTTTTGGTTAAAACCGAACTTCAGTAATATATATATATATATATATATATATATATATATATATATTGTAACATATAATATGTAATATATATTATAGTATAGGGCGAATTTCATAAACTATCCCTACTATTTAGCTAATTGACAAATTCTACCCTTATTGTTTAACTATTGTCTTAAACCAGTCCTAATGTTTCTGACAATTGACTACCTCTATCCCTGTTGTTAGCATCCGTTAATGTTCCATCAAAATCCGCACATATGTGACACCATGTGACAGTTGACACATAATTCTTTTAAACCCAATATTACCCTTCGTCCCTCTTCTTTTAAGTCAAGTAAGAATCACCGCCGTGTCATTGTCATTGCCAAAATGCCAAAAAAGCTTGTCATGAATGGAATCATCCTCATCAATCCAAAGTGAGACAAAGAATTGCCTAGAAAGATTTAAGATCTCAAGTTGGAGGATGTGGGGTGCAACAACAATTTGGTTGATGTTCAAGCGGATGGTAGCAGAGATTCGAGAGAAGTTGTAGTGGTGCAACCGGTGGCCTGGTGACAGTGGAAGTGGGGTGAGGTTGAAGAATGGATGTGGAGAGAGAGAGAGGGGGTCGAGATTCGAGATAGTTGGGCAGGTTGTTAGAATTGTCGGTGATGGTGTTGAACTGTTGCCTTCTTAAACGGTGTCTAAGATTACCGTACACTGGTTTTTGATTTACAATATGTTTCCTTGTCCTTCTAGAACACCACAGTGTTGCCTTTTGGATTTGTCGGCGTCAACTAAAGTGATTCAAAATCGAAAGGCAGGATCTTTGATGGAATTGGATGCAAGAGTCCTCAATGTTTGCTATTGATGAACATGTAACCACCAATTTCACCAAGGGTTTGGTGCCTCGAAGCGCATCAGAACGCTTTGCTACCAGGTTTTCTGAACGATTCTGTTTCCTTTAATGTCCGTTGTTGATGAACACAGCAAGGGACACTTTGCCACCAAGTTTTCTGAACAATTATGTCTGGTTTTTTGAACACCAAACATCCCCTTCCCCAAAGCGTTAGCTGACGCCCTCAAGAGATCCTCCAGATCGAAAACCCTACTAGCATTTTAAAAGAAGATGAGCTTCTTGTTCAGTTCCAGTTTGTTGTCGTCGCCACCACTATTGTTAGAACTGCTACCTCAACTTGTCAGTGGCACTGCTTTGTTACGACAAGGAGCAATTGGCGTTTGGCGAGCCGTAAAGCAAAGGGTTAAGGAATGAGTTAGCTTTAAACTTTTGCAGACTCGTTAGAATCGAGCCATTCAAGTACAAAAACTGGAATACCAAATTTGGGGTTTGGGGCTTGGGTGGGTATGAAAATGGCTCTGCGGCCTTGGCTTGCATCTACTGGTGAAGAATTTCGAAGTCCCCCAAGATCCTGATCCTGCCTGTCCATATTTCTTATCATGTATATATACAAGTCGATCGGAGGTCTTGCTCCTTTCTAAAATCCAACTCCTAATCCAAAAGGAAATACAAACTTCTAAACTTCTAAATCTTCTAAAACTTCTAAATCCTATCTGTACATGAATCATACAAATACGGGATCTCCTTGGTCTCTCGTGAGCCTTATCGCCTTATCTTCATCCAATACTCCCCCTCAAGGTGGTGCATGAGGATTGCGAATGCCCAACTTGGGAAGGAAATAATCAAACTGTTTTTGTTTGAGAGCCTTTGTGAAAATGTCGGTAACTTGTTCACTGGTACGTATATTGGAAGGCACAATGGTGCCGGCTTGCAGCTCATTGCAAATGAAATGAAAATCAACTTCAATATGTTTGATTCATTCATGGAAGACGGTGTTTGCAACAATGTGCAGAGCAGCTTGATTATCACAAAACAAGCGTATAGGTTGAGGATGAGATACACCCAAAGACGACAACAGACCTTTTAGCCACTTCAACTCACAATTGGTAGTAGCCATTGACCGGTATTCAGCCTCGGCAGAGGAATGGGAGACAGTATGTTGTTTCTTAGTCTTCCAGGAGATGGGGGAATGTCCGAACATGACAAAATACCCAATAAGAGAGCGACGAGTTAGAGGACAACTCTCCCAGTCGAAATCACAATAGGCATACAATTGCAGATCACTATCAGAGCGCAAAAATATTCCTTGACCAGGACGTCCTTTCAGATGGTTAAATAAGCTAGCTTTTTAACACGAGGACACTGCATAAATTGAGTCAGGACATGGATGCAATAACTGAGCTCCGGCCGTGTAATGGTTAAATAAATCAAACGGCCCACAAGACGTCGATATCGTTCGGGGTCATCCAGAAGTGCTCCGTCAGCAAGGGCAAGTTTATGATTCTGAGTAATAGGAAGGTGAGCAGGTTTGGATCCCAAAAAGCCAGCTTTTGTAATAATATCAAGTGCATATTTCCTTTGGCAAAGAAATATCCCCGATGATTCGCGAGTCACTTCGATGCCCAAAAAATATTTAATAACACCCAAGTCCTTCATGCGAAAACACCGATTCATATACTGTTTAAATTTGCGTATGAACTCCGGGTTATTTCCACCAACGATTAAGTCATCAACATAAACCAGGGCGTGCAAGACAATCCCATTCTTGTGATATGTAAATAAAGAATAATCGAAATAGGACTGTTCAAACCCAAAAGTTTTCAAGGCAACACCCAACTTAGAGAACCAGCTCCGGGGGGCTTGCCGCAGACCATATAAAGATTTTCGGAGTTTGCATACCTTTCCAGTCCCAGAGGCCGAAAAACTTGGAGGAGGTTTCATATAGACCTCCTCATGGAGATCACCGTGCAGAAAAGCATTGTGGACATCCATCTGATGCAATTCCCAATGTTGGGCCGTAGCAACTACTAAGAAGGTTCGTACTGTGACCATTTTAGCCACAGGGGCAAATGTCTCATTGTAATCAAGACCTTCAACTTGAGTGTTGCCCAGGACTTCCAACAGTGCTTTAAATCTTTCAATGGATCCATCAGATTTGTACTTGATTTTCTAGACCCATTTACACTCGCTTGCCTTTTTTCCAGGTGGGAGGTCTTCCAAGGTCCATGTCCCATTGTCTTCCAAAGCTTGTATCTCTTGGCGCATAGCCTCGCGCCACCGAGCATCAGCCATTGCCTCAGAGAAACGAGTAGGTTCTCAGCCTATAGTAACAGTTGCCAAGAAATGTCTATGTTTCACAGAAAAATTATCATACGTCATATAATGAGTTATGGGATAAGGAGTACCTGAGGACTGAGATGATGCAGGAGAAACAGCGGAGGGGTCTAAGCGACGAGCTGAGTGTGTGACAAAGTCTTGTAAATAGCTGGGGGTCCACTTTTCTCGATGCTCGCAGTCTAATACCTCCGTGGTGGGCTGAGGAGCAGTTGGAGTTTCATTGTCTCTGTAATCTGTGTGGCTCCTTGTCTCATCAAGGGGACCTGCCTCCTCATCATTACCCGTGTTCGGATGTCCTTCTTCATCGATCATGTCGGTCCCCCTGACTTCTATATGAGGTGACTCAAATACCATGTCAGGAGGAGTGGCCCAAGGCAACCCAATATTTTCTTTGGCTATGGGAGGACTGGTTACAGAGGGTTGATGTTCCGGAGTGGCAAAGGGAAACTCGGCCTCACTAAACACCACGTCTCGTGAGACGAAGTAATCACCAGACTCAAGGTCGTACAATTTCCACCCCTTTTCCCAAAAGGGTACCAACAAAGACACATTTCCTACTCCTAGCGGCAAACTTGTCACGGTCCCTAGTATGCGAGAAACATAAGCAACCAAAAACTCTGAGATGTTTATAAGGAGGACTTTGTCCAAATAGCATTTTGTAAGGTGTTTTACCACCAAGAAGGGTCGACTTTGTCCAAATAGCATTTCGTAAGGTGTTTTACCACCAAGAAGGGTCGAAGGTGTTCGGTTAATCAGGTATCCTGCGGTCAAAACACACTCACCCCAGAAATTGATCGGAAGATGTGCTTGAAACCTGAGTGCTCTAGCTACATTCAAAATATGACGATGCTTTCTCTCCACACGACCATTTTGTTGTGGTGTCCCAACGCAGGAAGTTTGAAATAAAATTCCTTGTTCGTCAAAATATGACTTCAAGGATTTAAACTCTGTCCCATTATCACTTCTTACCACTTTAACCTTCTTATTAAATTGTCATTCAATCATGACACAAAAATTTTTGAATGTTCTACCAACTTCACTTTTTTCAACCAGCAAATAAATCCAAACTGCTCGAGAATAATCATCAACAATCGTCATAAAATATACCGCGCCACAAGATGCAGGTACTCTATAAGCACCCCATAAGTCACAATGAATTAATGCAAAACAATCAGTCAACTGATTGTTGCTTTGAATAAAAAGATCTCTAGTTTGTTTTGCCTTCAAACAAACATCACAGGTTTTATTCTTACTATTACTGATATTAAGAAGTAAGCTAACCGTTTGATAAGAAGGGTGTCCCAATCTCCGATGCCACAAATCGCATGACCTAATTCCATCTGTCTTGTAAGCTCGAACCGACGCCACACCCTTGAAGACATAGACCCCATCAAGTTGTTCACCTGCACCCATCAAAGTCCTCGAGATGCGGTCCTGTATCGCACACAACTTATTAGTAAACATCACGATATAATCTGTGTCACGAAGTAATTGACTTACTGATAATAAATTACAATTGAGTTTTGGGACATATAATACGTGCAACAATTTAAAATTATTTCCAAGTTCAACGGTGCTTTCTTTCACGGCCTCAGTGTGCGCATTGTTGGGTAACCTAACAGGACAAGGTGCAACATCATAGGTTTCGGCGAGCACATTTAAATTCTCTGTCATGTGATGTGACACCCTAGAGTCAACAATCCATTCAGTAGAGTAATTCTTACCAGAGAGTTTTTCATTAGTCCTGGTTTTGTAAGCATTAAGCATGCTTACAAGAGTCTGCCATTGCTCATCATTAAGCTCGTTCAATCTGGTCCTGTCTCAGTCAGTCACGGTTGCATTAGCAACCACCTCACACCCTACCGATGACTGAGCAACATGGGTTTTTGCTGAACCTCAGTCACATCCGCCAGAGGGTCCATCCCCTTTTCCTTAACCTACTCCACGCCCGGTCGACGTACTGCGGGGTCTGTCTCCCCACCATTCAGACTTACTCGAGCTCTCACCGTTCCTCTCGTTGTTGGCAGCCATGGTAACCGATCAACAAGATTCGTCCGAGCTGATTGATTATTGTAAGTAACACGCCGAGCTTGATTCTAAGAGGTAGATGGACGATCCTAACAAGACTCACGAAGAAATCATAACAAGCGAGCCCGCTGATTCTGAGCTCCTACCTGGTTTCCTCCAATCCTGCAACGCCGAGCGAGAACCAACAGAAGGACTGAGAAACGAAGGTTAAAGTCCGTTCACATTCGAGCTCGTCGTGGCCAAGCAACTGACAGCCAGTCGGTGCCCTCGAAGGGTGCCGCAAACCGATAATCGTTGGAATACAAGGTGGGTGCATAGGAGGCGGGATCGATCTCATGACGGCCTGCGATATCAGGTACTGTACAGAAGACGCATTCTTCTCGGTGAAGGAGGTTGATTTGGCGATCACGGCTGATCTCGGGACGTTTCAGAGGCTGCCGGGAATCGTCGAATATGGAAACACGGTTGAGTTGGTCTTTACCGGTCGGAGGTTTTCTACATTGGAGGCGAAGAGCATGGGTCTGGTCTCTACAGTTTTTCGTTCCAAGACGGAGATGACGTTTTCTGGGTCGGCAAATTCAGAAACTCTAAAAAAATCTGYAGCAATGGCGTCTTCTAGGTTGGCGAATTCAGATCTGGCACGTCAACCCTCTACATATTCGTGAACTGTTCCTGAACGGAAGTAGCAGTGGCGAGGGTCAAGCAAATGGTACTGCAGGGATGTCTTCTTTGGCTGCACAGGGGAGCTTTACATTGCCGAAGAGTAACAAGCCAATCGATGAGGTGTGGAAGGAGATCACTGCTAGTGTCTCTGCTCAGTAGTGACAGAGGAAGACGATTAAGAACAGGGAGTTTGTTGGCTCTGATACCATGAAGAATTTCGAAGTCCCCCAAGATCCTGCCTCTTATATTTCTTATCATGTATATATACAAGTCGATCAGAGGTCTTGCTCCTTTCTAAAATCCAACTCCTAATCCAAAAGGAAATACAAACTTCTAAACTTCTAAAACTTCTAAATCCTATCTGTATAGGAAGTATACAAATCCGGGATCTCCTTGGTCTCTCACGAGCCTTATCGCCTTATCTTCCTCCAATAACTAGCGATGACGAAATCCGGCCAATCCACTATCAGAGTTGATAGACTCGTAAAGGAAGAACAAGTACAAGGACAAGGGTTCAAAACCTTACTTTCAAGGACGACCGAGATACAACTCATCGCCAACAAAAAATGTAACGACAGTTTCTTAAGATTCATCTTTCCTGCAATATTTCTCTTAACATAAGGGAAAAAAAAAAGATATTTCATCCTAAAGGTTACAATTTAATGGTAATGATAATTATCAAAAATAGTAGGGGTGCTTTATGACAATAATTAAAATTAGTTAATTAGCTAAATAGTAAGGGTAGTTTAAGAAATGTATCCTAATATATATTATGAAATCAAATTCCATTATATTATATATTATATATTATATGTTTTATAGTAAAGTTTGGTTAGTTTGATTTTTTTTCAGTTAATCAAATTTCTAATTCTAAAAATTGAAACTGAAACCAAAAGAACTGATCCAAATTAATCAAAAACTAAAATAACTGAACAGAAAAAACTAAAACCGAAATTTTCAGATCAATTTTAGTCAATTAATACTCATCCTTATGTATTTCTCACACGCCTGTCCCAAACTCGCCAAATAGATAATATGTTATTTTATATTATATTTTTTTAATCGCCAAATAAACTTAATATTATAATAGACCATCCATAGTACAAAAGTCTAAGGGGAAAGATGGGGGAGTATCCTCCCAGCAAAGGTTCCGATCAAACGCCTTAGCCTCATTAGCAATCACATGGGCAGGCATAAAAGTAGTTCTATTTACATATAAAAATTTAACACATTTAAACAATTTTTTTAAAGAAAAAAAAATGTGTACACCAAGTCAAGGCAACTTAAGGGAGCATCAATCTGGCGAGCATTCAAGGAGTCCATTGCCATAGAAGAATTTGATTTGATAATAATAGAAAAAAAAATTCGATCCCATTATGTTGTTTTATATTATAAAGTATCCTTATTTTACGAAATTGACTTACCCCTAGTTTATATATTGTCTTTTAATTTAAGGTCTTGTTTATTTTTTGGAATCCACATACCTTTATTATTTTATTTTTCAGGTAAATAAGATAATGACTATTTTATACATAAAAAACCATTATTAAAAGGGGCAATTTTGTTCCATCCAAGTGTTGGCAATTTCCCCCTAGGTTGGAAAGTTGCTTATCCACTTGGGAAATGGATATCACTTACCTGTCTAACTAATACTCAGGGAAAATGAATTTTCCATGGACCCCACATAAATATGAAAAAAGAACACAGGTATTTATGGAAACCAAAATCACATTAACCAACTTCCCCCTCTCAAATTCAAAAATATAGTAGGTCTTAAGAGTATTCCAAGCTTTCCCACAATTCACATGTCAGAAAATACTCATAGAAATGATAAAATGTAATGGTACAAAGCAAAATTAATCAAATACTTTGTACTTTCTATAAGGTATTCCCAATTAGTACCTTGTACTTTGTGCCTAATGCCACTTTGGTCCTCGAACTTTCAAAACATGACAATCCAGTACCTACCATTAATCAATAATTAACCTGATGTTAAGTGACATTTGAAAAGGACACAAATGTCCTTCGAGTGTCATTTAATTTTCTTTATCAACCTTCTAAACATTGACAAAAAATTAACAGTCCCAAATCCTTGCTTCTTCCATTCAAAAAAGTTGGGGTTACATTTGAGTGGGCATTCTGGTGATAAAGAAGAGGCAAGGATTTGGGACTATTAATTTTTTTGTCAATATTTAGATAATTGATAAAGAAGTTTAGATGACTCTTGAAGGACATTTATATCTTTTTAAAATGTCACTTAATGGCTAATTAACAACACATATTGGATTGTCACGTTTTAAAAATTTGGGTACTGAATTGCCACATTTTAAATTCGAAGACCAAAGTGACACCGAGATGAATTTACCCAAATTAATATTTTGACCTTTCTATTTAACGTTGACCAAGTCCTTCCTACTATCAATACTAAGCTTATCGAATTACCCCTTGGACACGCTCATATTGTCCAACAACTTAGAAGGTGATGCCTCCACATTCGGAACCCTAAAAAAACTCTCTTATGATTGACCATACCAATATTTACCTCTTCGTAACCCGTTGCTGCGCTCTTGGTCTCTTCACGTAGAGATCCATTATCCTCGACTCCACCATTATTCTCCAATCCCTCTTTCTTTTTCCCCTCGGATGCATTATTAATCCATTATCCACGAGCTTGAACCAAAGCTAACCGATGCAAGAAATCTCTTCTGGTCTTTGCATGAAAAAAAAGGAGAAGAAATAATCAAGAATTCCTTTTCAATGTTTTTCATTTTTGTTTGGTCTTTTTAGAACCTGATGGAGGGTAATTTGACCCGATCTCTTGAGAAGGTGATACGTGGACGTGACTCAACACAAGCGACAGCTCAGCATAACAGCTCGCTACATTAGAACCTGGCTGCAACTAAGTAACGAGCTCGCAGGACAGCTCGCCACAGGATGAACTCGCTACAGCGCGAGCTCGAGGACCCCCGATGTACTGAAAGGGAATACTCCAAGACAAGTCTATCCCAGCTCACGAACTAGGATAACCAGCTCGCTCTAATACTTAGGCAGGAGAACTGCCCCAAAGGCAACCTCAGGCGGAATCACCTCGAAGTACCTCTAGGAGCTTGCTACAAGGCAGCTCGTAACGGGATAGCTCGCTACAAGGCAGCTCGCTACTAAGTGACTGACGGCATCACTTAGTAGTCCCTGCCAGCCTATCTGACAAGACCGTACCCGTCAGACCACGACGGAATCTTCTATCTGACAAGACCGTACCCGTCAGACCGCATCACGTCTCCTGACTGACGGCGCAGTCCCTGCCAGCCTGGCAGACTGCACCCACGTCTCTCGACAGGTGGTGGCGTGTCTGTCTTTTCCGGGACGTGTCACTCATCCGATTGGGTAGTACTCTGCAACAGTTACCTGCGCAGCCTGGCAAATAACGACTACGACAGAGGTCCAGTGGCGGTTACGCCCAATTTGACAAGAACGCCCAAATTTAAGAGCCCCACGATCGAAGGGGAAAATGTATCTTGCATCTCGTATCTTGAGTTAATCTCGAACTTTCATTGATCTAGCGCTACCTGCACTTTTAGCTCTCTTTGCATTCCTTACTGCTCTCTCAAGTGTTCTAACTTAAGCAACGGAGTATTCCCACCAGGTAAGTCCCCTAGGAATCCTTCACCGTCTTCTTCTCAGGTACCGTCTGTCGCCAACTAGGAGTGCCCGGATTGCGTTACATCATTTGGCGTCGTCTGTGGGAAATGCTTCAAAAAGCCTTCCTCTAATCTCTGCAACTCTCTCTAAGAACTCAGCATTCATGGCTTCCTCTAGTAATGCCGGACGCGGTGCCGACCAGAACTCTTTAGGGGAGCAACCCCAGCTCCCAACTGTCTGCATTGGACAATTCACCGTCCCCCTCTCTATTGACAGAATTCCCAGCTTGAACGTGCCCCTCACAGTGGCACCCGTGAACGCTCCACTTCCTGCCGCGGTTTGAGCAACCTTTACTGAACCTTTCGTTGTTTCCCCAGTAAGCAACCAAAACCAGCTTGAAGACCAGGTGCAGTGCATGCGGGCACGCAAGCTCAAATGCAACAGTTCCAGCAATTTCAACTCTACCAGCAGCAAGTGCTGCATCAAGTTTCTTAGTACCAGTACCAACAACAATTCCCTTCACTGCCTCAGGCCCAACAACCACTTCCCCCTCGACATCCGGTATTGAAGCAAGTCAAGCCCTCCCATCGGAGCGAATGTCCTCGCCTGGGAGAGGCCTCTCAAACCCAGAATCCTTCCAAAAGCCAAGCTTCATCCCACGACAAGAAGGAGAGATCAGTCACCCCCGCCTCGTAGCCTGCGGGCAAGTCGGGGGCCTCCCAGCTAGTTAGGCCCGCATCACCTCAGAACTCTCAGTTCGAGCTCCTGCTCACAGAAAACCAGTTCGAGGTCCTTGCCGCAGATTACAGGCATGGCCCTTTGGTTCACAGCTATCATTAGCAGTCCTAGCCCATCGAGCTCGGTAATACTGAAGCCAGCAGCACCAACGCCGAGCCGGCGAAGCAGCAGCGGAGACGCCGACGAGCTCACCGAACCGCCACCCGCGTCCTGCCCGAGCTCAAGGGTATGGAGGAGGAAAGCTCAGATGAAGTAAAAGCTACTCCTTTCCTGTCGGTCCCTTCCCCTCTATCATCAGAACTTCTCGCAGTCCCTATGCCAAAGGACTTCAATCTCCCACCCCTAGATAAGTACGACGGATCCTTCGATCCAAATGATCATGTAGACGCCTTTCAGTCCCAGATGCACTTGGCAAGAGCTAGTGAATCCTGTATGTGTGTGGCCTTCTCCACCACCTTCAAAGGAGTGGCCCGCACATGGTACCAGAATCTTGCGCCCGGATCGATAAGAAGCTGGGCGCAGTTTGTGCAAGTCTTCACCTCCCATTTTGTCACCAGCAAGAGATGCCCAAGAACTCAGGAAAGCCTCCTCGGCATAGTTCAGAAGGAAGGGGAGTCCATCCGGAGTTACATCAAGCGGTTCAATGACGCTTGTTTACAAATACCTGATCTGGACCCCGCATTTCGTCTCACTGCGGCCAAGCGAGGCATTACCCATAAAGAATTCGAGTGGCATGTGGTTGTCAATCAACCCAAGATTGTGACCGAGTTCCTCAAGCTCGCGGATCAGTTTATAGGGACAAAGGAGGAAATCAACCATAAGAACACAAGTGCACCCGAAAAGAGAAAAAGGGAAGGTGAGTCCTCGATTCAAGGGGACGATAAAAAGAAAAAAGACCCAGCTCGGGGGGCATGGCCAAGTCAGCCTTTCCGAGCTCCAGTAGTAGAAAGAATGGACTATACGCCCCTAAACACGAAGCGGGTTGAGATCCTTACGGCGATCAAGGACGCCCCGTATGTGAAGTGGCCACCTCGGCTGAAGGCCGATCCTGGTGTAAGGAATAAAAATTTGTATTGTAATTTCCACAAAGGCCACGGTCATAGCACCGAAAATTGTAAAAACCTCCGCGATGAGATAGAGGAGCTCAATCATCACGGATACTTGAAAAATTTTGTACAAAATAATAATAATAAAGAATGTCRGCAGGGAGAGCAGAATAGAGATGCTTCTGAATCCAGCAGGTAGGCAGAGCAATCGCAAAGGCAGCCCCCGGAAGAGAGACCAGTTCGGGGGACCATCCACGTGATTGTCGGAGGTTCGATTGTGGCGGGCTGCACCTCAACTGCAGCTCGAACATCAGCTCACGAGGCCGCCAAGGAAGAACAGAACCCCCCGAAGCGGCCAAGGGTGGAAGACCCGATCTTCTTTATAGAGGATGATGCGCGTGGGGTCCACTACCCCCATGATGACGTGCTCGTCATAAAGGTAAAGATCAACAACTTTGAAGTCAGGCGTGTCCTCGTCGACTTGGGTAGCTCAGCAGATATCCTCTTCAAGGCAGCCTTCGACCAACTTTAGCTCCAAGAAAGCGACCTGAAGCCCGCAAATACTCCCCTAGTAGGCTTCAGCGGCGAGGAAGTCGGGCCCCTGGGAAGGATTACAGTACCTGTGGAAGTTGGCACTTGGCTTAGSATAGTGAGGCTCAACCACGACTTCTTAGTGGTTGCAACCCCCTCCCCGTACAATGTCATAGTAGGTCGGCCGATCATTCATGCCCTACGCGCAGTGGTCTCCACTTACTACTTGGCAATGAGGTTCCCCACGGACTTCGGAATCGGGATAGCGCGAGGTGACCATCTTGAGTCTCGCAAATGCTACGTCGCCGCCCTCAAAGGGAAAGCCAAGGTGGCCGATGACCTTGAGCTGGAGCGACCTACGAAGCAGTGCGAGGAGCGAGTTGTGCCCACGGAAGAGGTCGTCTCCATCCCAGCGAGTTGAGGARCCTTTGCGATCTAAACTGGTACGCTTCCTACTTGAAAATTTAGATGTTTTTGCATGGTCCGTGACAAAAATGCCTAGTATAGACCCTAGCATCATAACTCATAAGCTTAATACTAATCCTGTAGTTAGGCCCGTTAGACAGAAGAAACACAACCTAGCCCTAGAGCGATGGAGGGCAGTCGACGAGGATGTTGAGAAGCTCCTCGCAGCCGATTTTATCAGGGAAGTCCATTACCCGAGCTGGGTAGCCAACCCCGTTCTGGTAAAGAAGGGTAACGGTAAATGGCGCATGTGCGTCAACTACACTGACCTGAACCGAGCCTGCCCAAAGGACTGCTTCCCACTCCCTAGAATCGACCGTCTGGTGGACGCGACCTCAAAGAATGAGTTGCTGAGTTTTCTAGATGCCTATTCGGGCTACAACCAGATCAGGATGGACCCAGCCGATGAAGAAAAGACTGCCTTCATAACCGAGCTCGGCCTGTACTGTTACAAAGTCATGCCCTTCGGGTTGAAAAATGCTGGGGCAACCTTTCAGAGACTTGTAAATAAATTATTTGAGTCATTGATTGGCAGAAAAATAGATTGCTATGTAGACGACATGGTCGTCAAAACCCAGTTTTCACATGATTTAATACAAGACTTGCATTCAGTTTTTGAAATCCTGCGTAGATTTAACATGAAATTGAACCCGAATAAGTGTGCCTTTGGTGTTACCTCGGGTAAATTCCTGGGGTACATCGTTAACCGGCGCAACATTGAAGCCAACCCGGACAAAATAAAGGCCATCCTAGACATGAAACCACCCCGAAAACTGAAGGAGGTTCAGAGGCTGAATGGTTGAATAGCTGCTCTGAGCCGCTTCATGTCCAAGTCGACAGACTGCTGCCTGCCTTTCTTTAAAGCAATCAAAAGCAAAGGGTTTAAATGGACCGAAGATTGCCAGCTCGCGTTTGACGAGCTCAAAAAGTACCTCGCTAGTATACCGGTCTTAACCCGGCCGAAGGAGGGCGGTGTTTTAGAGCTGTACCTCTCGGCAAGTGACGAGGTGGTAAGCTCAGTACTGATAAAAGAGGTAGATCGGGTCCAACGACCTCTCTACTATGTTAGTAAAGTATTGCAGGGAGCAGAGATGAGATATCCAGAGATAGAAAAGCTGGCCTATGCACTAGTCATTGCGGCTCGGAAGCTTCATCCATACTTCCAAGTTCACACTGTCATCGTCCTCACCAATAAGCCTTTGAGGCAAGTTCTACTCAAGCCCGAGGTCTCCGGTAGACTGACGAAGTGGCCCGTTGAACTCAGCGAGTACGACCTCCAATACAAGCCGCGAACTGCTACCAAGGCCCAAGCCTTAGCAGACTTTGTCGCGGAATGCACTTTCGGCTCCGAAGTCCCCAAGCCAGTCAAGCACGAGGCCCCCAGCTCGGGCAATCCCAAAGCTCCTAGGCCGGTTGAGCTCGACCACCGTGAGGCAGAAACCAGTGCGGCATCTCTCCCTGTCAGGCCAAGCACGAACTGGGATGAGGAGCTCTGGATCCTTCACGTAGATGGCTCCTCAGACCAGCAGGGCAGCGGAGCCGGAATCGTTCTGTACAGCCCAAGCGGCACAAAACTGGAGTACACACTACGCTTCGAGTTTGCGGCATCCAACAATGAAKTAGAGTACGGGGCGCTAATAGCCAGACTGGCTTTAGCCAAAGAAGTGAAAGCCAAGCATATCGTCATCTGCAGTGATTCCCAGCTCGTGGTCAATCAAGTCACAGGCGAATACGAAGCTCGCGAACCAACTATGATTGCCTACTTAGCCAAAGTAAGAGAGGTTCTGCTCAACTTCCAGTCACACTTCATCAAGCAAATCCCGAGGTCGGACAACGCTGAGGCCGACGCCCTGTCCCGGTTAGCCAGCACCAGTGATAACACCATGAGAACTGTGTACATAGAGAACCTGCCTCGGCCCAGCATTCTCGGTGGGGGGGGGGGCAGAGGAGGTCGCTCTTGTCGTTCAAGCATATTCGAGCTGGATTGATCCGCTCGCGAGCTTCCTGCTACATGGGACCCTCCCTGCAGACTGCAATGCCGCCAGAAGGGTAGAGCGTCAGGTGGCCAAATACGTCATGATAAACGAACGGCTGTACCGAAGATCTTACACGCTCCCCTACCTGCGCTGCTTGCGACCTTTCGAAGCTGAGCTCGTGCTCCGCGACACTCATGAAGGCCTGTGCGGCGAACACTTGGGGGGCAGGGCCCTCGCCCAAAAAGCGCTACGACAGGGGTACTACTGGCCAACAAAGAAAACATATGCCATCTAGCTCGTCAAAAAGTGTGACAAGTGCCATAAGCATGCCAATATCCACCATCAGCCTACTGCCAACCTCAAGTATCTCACCAGCCCGTGGCCTTTCGCACAATGGGGGATCGATATACTTGGACTGTTTCCACCAGCTATAGGCTAGAGGAGGTTCTTAGTAGTAGCAATTGATTTTTTCACAAAGTGAGTAGAAGTTGAACCTCTTGTAACAATCACAGCTCTGAACGTACATAACTTCTTTTGGAAAAATATAGTGTGCCGCTTCGGGTTACCTCGAGTATTGATTTCCGATAACGGTAAGCAGTTCGAGGATATTAAAGTCCAGAACTGGTGCCAAGACATGGGAATTCGACAGAACTTTACTTCAGTCGCACACCCTCAAGAAAATGGTTAGGCGGAAGTCACAAACAGAGCTACCCTCCACAGACTGAAGGCACGGTTGGACTGAGCTAAAGGACTATGGGAAAATGAGCTACCCAGTGTTCTATGGGCCTATCGGTCCACAGTGAAAACCGCTACAGGCGAAACCCCCTTCAACCTCACCTACGACACTGAAGTAGACATCCCAGCAGAGATCGAGGTTCCTTCGCTACGACTGGAAGCATATGATGATAAGGCAAATGAAGACAAGCTACGTACCAACATCGACCTACTCGACAAAGTAAGGGACCTCGCATATATCAGGACCGCAGCCTACCAGCAGAGAGTAGCTCGGTACTATAATGCCAGGGTCAAGAAGCGGAACCTCTGTGTTGGCGACTTGGTCCTTTGTAAAATAATGGTACCTGAGCCCGGTGTTGGTAAGCTTGGGCCAAATTGGGCAGGACCCTACTGAGTAAAGCGGGTGCTCGAGGAAGGAACATATGAGCTTGAAACCCTTGAAGGGAAACAAGTACCTCGGGCATGGAATATTGTCAACTTGAGGCAATACTACCTATGAACAACTGAGTAGACCACGAGTCACTCCCAGAGCCTAAGGGCCAAAATGCCGAGCTAACAAAAACCTCGGCACAATAAGACCCAATCGCCTCTATGGCATGGGCGAGCTACTGAGTAGACCACGAGTCACTCTTGGAGCCTAAGGGCCAAAATGCCGAGCTAACAAAGACCTCAGCACAATAAGACCTAGTCGCCTCTATGGCATGGGCGAACTTTAAGAGAGGGCTACAAGTCACTCCCCTAGCCTATGGGCTAAAACGTCGAGCTAACGAAGACCTCGGCACTGTATAAGACATACCCGTTTCATCGAAAAAGGCCAAGTATTAGTACCGGAGGTGCAGGCAGCTCGGGTGAGAACCCTATGAAGCATAGCTCATCTCGGTATACTAGTTAAACCCAATAAGGGAAGAACAGTTCGGGCATACACGGTAACCACTTCGGGGTATACTATAAAACTACCTCAAGTACCAAGGATCAGCTCGGGGTAACAACTACCGAAAGATCCTACTTCGGGTATGTAGCTCTAACAGCTCAAGTGATGAAGTCACTTTGGTAGAAAGTAAAGAGCACACAATACTTAGCAAAAAAAGATAAAACATTTCATTACTAATTTCTATAAACAAAAAAAATTGGGCTCAACAGAAAACAAATAAAAAGTAGGGTCCAACCACCCAAGAGAGTTCATCAAAAAAAGAAAAAAAAAAGAGATATTTAAACCAGGTTCTAACACCCGGGAACCACCAGAATCCGTTCAGAAAAAGAAAACAGAAGAGCAGCAACTGGCCTCAGGGATCCACCGCCTCCACATCCTTGTCATCCTCTGGAGAGTCAGGCTTCTCCTCCTCTGCTAGGTCCGTCGTCTCTGGATCCAGACCCTTCATTGTTATGTCGTCGAGGCTGAGTTCGGAGAACTTCTTTCGGACCAGCCAGCGGCAGAGTTTAAATCCAGAACGTAGGAGCTCGAGCCGTACTCCACCTGGAGGTCGTGGTACTCTTGGGAGTCCTTGAAGTCCCACACCGCCTTAGCTCGCTCAGCCTCCACCATGGTGTCGAAGTTCCGAGTCCGATCCTGAAGCGTGGACTCCAAGTCCCGGACTTGCTGACGAAGAAGCTCCCTCTCCGCTGCCACCCTCGACGACTCCTCCCGGTAGAGAGCGCTCTCCTTAGATAGCCGGGTGATCTGCGCCTCTTGGTCTCGGACGAGCAGCTCTTGGGCCTCGCTCCCCTTTCGAGCCTGAAGGACCTCACCTCGGTCCCGATCGAGCTCGCCCTGGAGCTTTTGCATGGTTGACCTCTGAGCGAGAGCATTACCGGAGTGAATGTTTGTCTGGAGGGCCATGGTGTGGATGGCGGAGTCTACCTGCCAACAAAAGGCCGAGGTCAAAAAAGAAAAAAGAAGAAGAAGAAGAAGAAGGGAAAAGAAGAAAAAACTAGTCACTTACCACCATACAATGAGCGGAGGCTAGCCTGGCGAGCTGCTTGGGGTCCATCCCTCCTCAGTTGGCGACCTCCTCGTGGAAGACTGCCTTCTGACTCCTTCGCGAAGCCACGATGAAGTCAGTGACACTCTCCCAATTCTCGGTAGGGAACCGCGGGAAAGCGAAGGGGTGGGATTGCTCAGGCAGAGGGAATTGCCCTTGCACCGAGAGCTCGGGCTCTTCTGCGCCACCTTCTGTGGCTACCCCCTCGAACGGGACCGGTGGGACCTCAAGCGGTGGAGGAACGAAGGCTGGATCAGCAGCCTCAAACTCAGCGCTCCCAAAAGTGGAAGCTCGGTCAGGGCGCGACCTCTTCGCCCTACACTTCTGGTTGCTGGACAGAAGGCGGCGTGCGTCTACACCAGACATGATGGCTGCCAAAAATCACAAGGCATTAGTCCAGTAAAAAAAAATTACAAGGCACTACGCGACCTAAAAGGCAACCTACCAGGGCTCAGGCCGGCCTGCGCGAGCTTGTCCTCGGTCAAGTAGTCTGACCAATGGAAGCCAACCACTACCCAGGATTGCAGCATTTCCCGAACTTTGGGATCCAAGTCAACACCCGAATCCTGGATGGCGGCCCTCTAGTGAGTTGGGAAGGGCCACCCTTCAAGGTTGCGAACTACAAAATAGTCTCGCTTCCAGGCCGGGATCCTGTTCGGCAGCTCATGCAGGAGCTTGAAGCTGGGATAGGGAGAGAAATAATAGGAACGTTTTTCTGGAGGCGCTCAGGGGGTAGCATTTTTAATAGAAAGAATGGTAGAAAAGATGTCAAGGTTGAGGGGAAGACAGTACTCATAAAATAAAGAGATAATCCCAACTACATTTCGGATCGAGTTGGGGTGAAGCTGGTCAATAGTAACATTGAAGTGGTTTAAAACCTCCACTATCAGAGGATGCAGAGGAAGACGAAGGTCAGCGATGAGTTGTTCCTAGAATATCACGATCTCGTCGGGACCGTGCTCCCAAAGATAGTCACCGGAAGGGAGACTATAGACGAGGTCTCTGGGAAGGTTAAACTGAAGAACCAAGGTCCTGAGTCTCTCCATCGACATGGAGGAAGGACCGAAGCTGTCCAACTCCCTACCCCGGGAGGTGAAAATTGTCTCGCCGAAGGCCTGCCCCCAAGCTCCCCTTGAGCTCGAGGGGGCGTCATCTTGGTCACCGCCCCGGGGAAAGTTATTGTACGGGTACCCAGACATACTAACAGAGTGATAAGACTCACCAGGGAAGCTGAACCGAAAAGTTGGTGTGAACGGAAGGAAAGCTCGAGCAGCTAAACGAAGATGTGACCTCAGAATCCGAAAGCAAGGCAAGTTAGTGTAAAGGAAATGAGGCCTGGGCCCCCCTATTTATAGCCATTGTGCCCTCAAATCGACGACTCAGATTAAGGTGGATTTGACGGTTCACAGTCAAGTTGACCGCACGTCTTTCGAAACCGAAATGTGACTGGATGCACGTCTCCCATGATTAAGGTAATGCCGGCTACACGACTTCTGGAATTGAGAGCCGTTTTGGCGCGTTTTTTGGCATTCGAAAAGTCCAGAAATCCCCTGACTTTCGCGTGTGTATTTATTGCAATCCGTCAATCAAGTTTGAATTTCGGGTCAAATCCACCCGTCACACGCGCTATAGTAAAACCCTTAGCTCGAGGAGTGGGGGGCAATTGATGGAGGGTAATTTGACCCGGCCTCCTGAGAAGGTGACACGTGGACTTGACTCAACACAAGCGACAACTCAGCATAACAGCCTGGCTGCGACTAAGTAACGAGCTCGCAGGACAGCTCGCCACAGGATGAGCTCGCTTCAACGCGAACTCGAGGACCCCCGATGTATTGAAAGGGAATACTCCAAGACAAGTCTATCCCAGCTCGCGAGCTACGATAACCATCTCGCTCCAATACTTAGGCAGGAGAACTGCCCCAAAGGCAACCTCAGGCGGAATCACCTCGAAGTACCTCTAGGAGCTCACTACAAGGCAGCTCGTAACGGGATAGCTCGCTACAAGCCAGCTTGCTACTAAGTGACGCGACATTTTCAGGAAACTTCTATCTGACAAGACCATACCTGTCAGACCGTATCATATCTCCTGACTGACGGCGCAGTCCCTGCCAACCCGGCAAACTGCACCCACGTCTCTCGACAAGTGGTGGTGTGTCTGTCTTTTCCGGGACGTGTCACTCATCCGATTGGGTAGTACTATGCAACGGTTTCCTGCGCAGCCCTGGCAAATAACGGCTGCGATAGAGGTCCAGTGGCGGTTACGCCCGATTTGACAAGAACGCCCATATTTAAGAGCCCCATGATCGAAGGGGTGCCCACCGGGCAAGTCCCCCGAGAATCCTTACCGCTCTCTCAAGTGTTCTAACTTAAGCATCGGAGTATTCCCACCGGGTAAGTCCCCCGAGAATCCTTCACCGCCTTTTTCTCAAGTACCGTTTGTCGCCAGATAGGAGCTAGTCGACCGCCAAATAGGAGTGTCCGGATTGCGTTGCATCAGAATCGATTAAAAATAGCCAACAAATCCTTCGATTCTTCTCAAAATGTTAGTGAAAGCATAAGAATTATCTAACCCGGAACTCACATTTTGAAACTCATGGCATTATGACCCCTGTTTGATGCATTAAACCAAAGAAAAAAATATTTCCATTTTAACTTGTCCAAAGCAAATAAAATCGGTCAAGATTGAACTTCTGACCAGAACTAAACAAAAATATTTCTCATTTAGTCCCTTGTTTGATATCTATCGACAACAAATAGCAACAAAAGAAATAAAAGGAGAAGAAGAGAGGATTAGCAGAGAATATCAGAAAAGAGGAAGGGAGAATTTGTTCCCCTTCATAACTTCTTTTCTTCTTCTACTTCCTTGAGTCAATTATCGTGGATCTATGTTGATTGGCTATACCATTTAGGTTTCACCATGGCTTTTGCTCCACCTCCACCTCCACCCTTCTCTAAACCAACTCACAACAGATCAACCAACTTTCTTCTTATCACGTCAATCGTTGTGTTGTTTGTTGCTTTGTCAATACTTTTATGTTTTGTTTGTCTTTACCAGAAATTCTCTTGGACAAGGACGGCTCCGTCAGATGTGAAAGCCCCCGTGCTTTTTCTCCTATTTTATCCTCAGTCATGCCATATTGTGTGTTTTTGTTCTATGTGCCAAATCAACATTTTTCTCATTATATTTATCCGTATGCATTGATATTCACAAAAGTGGGTTTTGATTTGTGTGCACCAACCATTGGGGGAATCTTTATTTTAACGCTTCCCCCAACGATTGAGCATTTATTCACTCGACCCCTGATGCAGCACCTAATGGCGCTTAGTGGCGCCTAGTTGTCAATAAAAGGTTTATCAAGTACTTTTCTCGGTTTTGAAGATAAATAAAGTACAAATGTTTATGTAATAAATGGAAGCTATATCAAACAAATACATCATCTTTCTCGCTAGATATTTGGGCACCCTCTCCTCTAGCCAAAAAATTGTTGTTGATTTTGTGTGGGCACCAGTAGCCATTGGCTTTGAAGTTGGTGATCTCCATTGGCCTGAGACAAAAAAAAAAAAAAATGAGCCACTTGTTGCAAAGCCCAAGGTTCGAAGAGACCAAGCTGAAAAGGGCATTTTCGACCACAAAGGGTATTATGAGGATTTGAGAAAAATATATGGGTCACATGGTGTCACATGTGAACGGATAACGGGTCACGTGGTGTCGCATGGGGATTTAAGAAAAACTAATGATACTTTGATTTGCCCTATATATTATAATATGAAACCTATAATACATATTATTAGTATATATAACATTTATATAATATGTTTTTTTTCAAAAAACATGATTGTTGGTAGGAATGGTTGGGGTGGGGCAGGGATCCTTGTACCTTGTTCACATGGGGTGCATTACATGTGATTGGGGTCCAGGATGGGCTTGCACTTAAGTGGCCTCTTGTTAGCCAATCAACCCACAATGAAATTTGATATACATGTGTGTATGTATATATGTATGTATGGAAATATGTATGTATGTATGTATGTATGTATGTATGTATGTATGTATGTATGTATGTATGTAGTTGGGGCAGGCTCAATTTGAACAGGATTGATAAATCTAATAGGACTTGGGCTACCTAAAGGCTAGGCTTGAGCCCAACTTAAAAATTAAAAGGCCCTAAGTTATGGGCCAAGGCCTAGCTTGAGGATTGAAAATCCAAATCTAACTTGTGTAAAATTGTAATTGGATTGGTATGGAATTGGGTTGGGCCCGCCCAAGTTGCACCCCTAATTTGATAGGAAAATCACCTACAAAGACCAGGGTTGAACAAAAGGTTCATCAAAGTAAACCATTTCGGGCATTTCCTTCTTTTGGAGAGTTGCAAATGACCAAGAAAAGGGAGAGCGCTCCCAGGTTTAAGGTCTATTTGGTACAATTAGTGCCTAAAAAGATCTTTCTACCATTTTTTCTCTAGTTGGTAAGGATTGGTTCATCAACTAGTTTATAGAATCAAAGTTTAAACATAACTTAAGAAACCAAAATAAACACATGTCCTCTTTATTGCTACGATAGAAAACAATCCTTTGCAATTTTTCTCTTCCATCATAACTACCGGTTCCTGTGATAAGGTTAATAGACCTTAGCACAATGTTTCAACTCGTCGTTGATCAGATCAGTTAAACCATTTGAACCATCACCCAATCAATATTTCATGTCCAATTTTAGTAAAACCTGGAGAATAGTAAAAATCCACTGGCTTGGTAAAAAAACACCGAACCAAACAGTTGGACCATTCAACATGGTGATTGTGTCACGAGTTGTATACTAAATGTGTATGCAAACTTCAGGAGGCCATAACTTTGCTCTCCGATGTCCGATTAAAGTGATCTTTTTTTTTATTTTGGGTGAAATCTATCCATGCCAAGGGGATGTAGATGCTTTGCCTTGCTATTTTCGCCAAAAAAAAAATCCATTTGGCCTCAATTTGCAATTTTTAATGTTTTTAAAAATAAAAAAATAAAAAATATAAATTAAATGTTAAATATAAAATAATACATATATTACATGTATAACATAATTATGCATTATTTGTTGATAAAATACATGTTTATACATACCTATACACATAAATATACATGTATATATACCGGTAAATTAGAGTATAAGAAAAAACACTATAAAAACAATAAAAAATTACTATGGGATTAAAATCCTTTTTTCTATCAACGTCAAGGAAACATGTATCTGGAATCCCATCAAAATTGTATCAACACCTACTGATTTTTATTTATTTTTTGGTGTGGGTGAGGGAAGGTCCACAGACCTTAGGGTCTGTTTGGTTCACAATCAAAATCGGAATTAGAATTGGAATTGGAATTGGAATTGGTATGGTCTATTCACATAGTCTATTTGGTTCAAACAGGAATATAAATGAAAATTAGAATCAGTTGGAATGGGATTTCATTCCCAAGGGAGGAGGGAATGGTCATTCCCCCAAATAGAGGAATGCCATTCCACCAGGATGGGATTTTGATTCCGCCCAACCAAATAATTGGAATCGGAATTCTAAACCTCTATTCCAACGAACAAAATGGGCCTTAGCACATTACCGTAGAGAGTTTACAGTTAGATAGGTTTGCACCATTTTCAGAGGGACATCAGTGAGCATGGATCATCGACCACTCGAACAGATTCAACCATGGTTTTCAAAACTAAAAAGCCTGGGAACTTGTCAGGTAACCAATTTTGTTTTCACCCTAAAACCGCTTTTTGGCAAGAAACTATTGATTTTGTTAGTGATCCATTGACATGGGCGGGTGAATCGTTGAACCATCAACCCAAACAACAGTTTGTCATTTTTAATTATTTTTAATTTTTTTTTAAGTCAAAACAGACCGTCTGTTTGAACCAGAAAATCAGGCCATTCGATTCGGGAACTGGTCCCCAGAACGATTCCTTATCTAGTTTGATTTTAAAAACCTTGGATTCAATAGAATAAATTAAACATACTTTATTTGTTGCATCGCTTATAGTGACCAGTGCCTCAGTTATTCATCGGAGAGTTGGATTTGCAGAAAAGGGTTTCCCCAAATTTCTTTATCTAATAAATTCTTGCACCTTAACAACCAGTTTTGACGTGGGACCATTTTTAAATATATCCTAAGTAGCTTTTAAATACCGAGGGGTAGCCAATTGGCGTGTAAGATGAATTGTCCAAGTAGGTACAGTTTCAAATCTCGCTATTATCATCTTTGTAAGAAAATAGATGATGATATTGTATTGTTCACTTAAAAGGAGTAACAACCCCTATGGGGATCTCTGATAGTGGTTAATACAAAAAAAAAAGAGTAGCTTTTTAAATATTTTCCTAGAAGCCCACCCACTAACAAAGAAATTCCCCACAAGGGTAAAGATAGGATCCAAAGGAGATAGCTGGACCTTACAAATTGGTTGGGCTTAGAGGTTTGGACTGGATCCATAGGCTTTCTTTCATCACTAGGCTATATGAACTAATGAATCTGAATCTGCTCCTCACGGATATCTTTTTTTGCTTTAAATCTTTTGAAAGGCTACACAACAGGGGTATAGTCCATCCCATGGTTTTTAAATACGACCTGGAGACCAAACCGGACAGGAGTCTGATTACTGGGTCAAACAGTCCAATTATTCGAACCAAACAGTCAGCCCATTCTGACAAAGAAAACTAAAAAATAAAAACAGTCAAAACCATTTGAACGGTTCAAATGGTTAACCGCCCAGATAAACGGTTGACCAAAATCAACGGTTTTAAGTAAATTTCCGGTTTTGGAGAAAACCAAAACCGGTCACCTGACCAGTTCCCAATTTTTTGGTCCAACCATCCGGTCGGGTTTTAAAAACCATGGTCCATCCCCAACCCAAGTGCAAGCGGGATTGGACTAGACTCCCAGATCAGCTGGGTGGCACCTTGCATATCACATCATGTCCCAGCCCCGCATTGGAAACATCTTATATTACTTGAAACACTGACAATGCGTAACCCCTAAAGGCCAAGACTAAAGTTCTTATCATATTTGTATTTATACTCTTTCCAAACTGAGCCTAATGAGAATATGAGCATTTCGTTTTGCGTATTTTTTTTAACCTAAACCAAGCAAATGGCGGTTTCCCAAATCCCAACCAAATAGGAAGGTAAACAGCTGGCCCAGGGATTCGTGCACGGTCTGTAATCTGTAATGGAATTGGCCACACATTCAATACAGGTGGCTTTCGCAAGAGTACAGAGGTGCACTTGTTTAGCTCCTTTTCTCTGATTTAGTATCAGTAACGCTGTGGCACCTTAAAACGAGAACAGTAGCATTTCTCACCCACTGACTGCACAATTGTAGCGGACGGTGTATAATAAAATACTACTATTATATCGAATGTTAATGGTATAATGGGCCAGAAGGAAATTAAACCAATTTAACATAACTGATTCGACCGCTCTAAGTATACTAGTTAAATTAGTTACCTCCCTCAAAAAAAAAGGTATACTAGTCACTTTGGCTAATAAAACATTACCCGTCCCTGTACTAAGAAACACTGAAAATAAAGATACCATGTTTATGTCATGAATGTTTATGTTACAGTAAGAGGCGAGAAACGGAGGAGTTTCGAGGCTGCGCAATGACGACGAAGCGAGCAAACTAGCCATCATAATCACCCTGATGGTACTTATTCTCTGGATAGAAGACTGCCACAACCTGATTTCCACCAAATTTCCTACCATTGAGTCCTTGTCTGGCCTTTGAAGACCCTTCAGTATCGGCATACTCCAAGAACACCTGGAAGAAAGGGAGTCAAACAGAAGCACTCCTTTAGTAGTAGAATAGAAAGAAAATAAGACTTGGTATTTGCACTTTGCTCATAATCTTCCACTAATCGCCTTGCAGCAAATCATATTAGGGAATTAACAATGGCACAATCACTAGCATCACTTAAAATTTAGAAGGAACTGCAGTTGTGTTTTCCAGTATGGAGTTGGATTACAAGATTAAAGTCCTACTACTAACCTTCCCAACTCCAAGTGATGGTTCACCATTTGGATTTGGACGTGGAATTACAACATTCACCAGTGCACCTGCCAAGATGAACGTCAAATTTTGAATGCTTAAAGTTGTTAAGAATGATCAGAGGATACACAATGGAGAAATACAAAAACCTCTGGGAAAAGTTAGATGAGTAAAGCTTATGGAGTCTTCAGTGTGAGGATTAGACCTAATACTCTAGCACAATGTGGGTTAAGATATGAGAAATAAAAATGAACATAGTTTCTGGTGTTTACCATATTTCCCGCCTTCTCCTCTCATGTCTTCCATTATGTCTTCATACTCCTCGTCATCTTTTAGTTCATCTGCACTTACTACCTGTGTTAAACAGACAACCTTCGTAGGAAGTGTAGCAGCTTGGAACACAAGCTTCTGCAAAGGCAAACAATAACAATAAATTAGACAATAAACAGATACCTCTATGGCTACAACTCAGGTAACAAGTCAAAAGAAAATCAGGCACAGAATTAAAAACATTATCAACAAACTTTTGACATGGAAACTTGATTGAAAGACCAAAACATTATACATATAGTTGTTGCTACACTAATTTACCCAAGTTAAACTTCACATGCACAAAGAACCGAACAACTTGTTACACTTTCTTATTGGCACTACTTTTGATAAACTCTGTAATCATAAAGCTACTATGTAAGGAGACAGGTCTGCTTATAGCTTAGACTAGTAAACAAATCTTTTTTTTTATCAATTAGTATAGTAAACAAATCTGGATGGAGTAGAATTGTATAGGCTGCTATTTCATTATTTTTCTTTCCTTCTAGTAATAACCAGTGTTTAAAAAAATCGACCAGGAAGCTCAACCATTTTTCCCTCCAGGTCGCAGGTCACCGATTCAACTGCCCAGATTGAATTTATCCAACCCGTGACATTCAGAAAAAAAAATGTATCAACCCATGACATATCATCATAAAGATATATAGTACAATAAAATATTCATAGTTATATAATATATAATAATATTAATTATAGACATTCAAAATATATAATTATATTCTACATATGACATTTATTTTAGCTTTAATTTTTATACATTAAAAATTAAGATTTGAGGGCAAAAAGGCATTTTTTTTTTGGCAAAAATAGCAGGCCAAGGCACCTTCAACTCCTTGGAACACAGATTGTAAAAAGTTACCCAAAATTTAAGAAAAAAAGATCACCCCACTGACCACTGAGCACAAAATGATTGCCTTTGGAAATTTTCATATAAATTATATTTGTAACCTGTGACCCAATTACTGGGTCAAGTGAGCCAATAGTTCAACTGCCTGGGTCGATGGGTTTTGACCAAGTTAACAATTTCTGACCAAAATCCTGAAATGGGATTTACCCGCCTGGGGTCGGGTCAGCCACTGATTCAGAGGGTAGCCAGGCCTTAAATAGGCCCCTCTGAACCAATTTCGAAAAAAAAAATAATAAGTGAAACATTAAAAAAAAGCACAGGCGGGTTGGAAACATTCATAACAACTACCAACTATTCAATGACTCGAAGCAACAGGCCTCCATGCAATATGTAGAGCATGAACTAGTATTTTCTGGCATATTTATTTGCCTGTTCTGTTAATTTTTAGGAACTTCAACCAGACTAAAAACCAATCCATGAATCTTACCTGCAAGGCCACCTGCTGCTGTGCCTGCAATAACACATTCTCCTGCTCAGGTTTCGGCTGGGAAGCACCCTGATTTGCACGCCTAACAGTGAGAGTTTTATCTCCCATTTTTATTCCATTGAGAGCTGCACATGCAATATCTGTAACTGAGACATCCTGGTAGACACAAAAGGCATATCCTTTAGAGTTTCCTGTTTCCCTGTCCTTCACTAGATCAAAACCTCTTAAAGGCCCAAATGATTCTAGTAGCTCTCTTATCTGTGCTTCCGTGAAGTAGTAGGGGAGCCCACCGACAAAGATGCGATCAGGACCCTCAAGCCCACCAGCAGAACCAGGTGTCAGCCCAACAGCAGCGAGGTTCAAATTGGGGTTGGGTTGACTTGGACCAAGTGCTGCAGCAAGAGAGGGGTTATAGTCACTTGGCCTCCTTACTTTCACAGGTGCTCCCTGGATAAAGACAAAATCAATTCAACCAGGTTAAGATTGCTGCCTATTCTTAAAGAGACCTTTCAGAGGTCAGCTTCTTGTTCATTTCTAGAAAACGAGATCTTTCATATACCAAGTGTAAATGCCTCATACCAAAAAAATAAGGAAAGAGAGTATATGTGTTTTGGGGTCAATGAACATAATATACAACAGATTAAAAAGGACTCTGTATCTACTTTTTTCTATTGGAAATGGTAACTTTCATTAATGAAACATTTAAAGGAGTACACTGTCACCACCCAAAACAAGGGTGTTGACCCTAAGAGATTTATTTCAAGATTACAAAACAGCCCAAAACAAACTCCCAGAAAGTTCCTTGCTTTGCCAAAGTATCAGCTAATCCATTTGCCAATCTCCTTGTCCACCAAAACAAAACCCCAACCTCCCTTACTAAGCAATTTATTTCCCTCATAATTTATCTATGTGCCCAGGCCCCCAAATTGTTTTACTGCATCCAACCAATTAGTAAATTTGGAATCCCCTTCAACCTCAATTTGGTGAAAGCTCCACTGCTTGGCCAACCTCAAGCCTTATAAATGGCACTTGGATATAAACCAGTACATAATTTTTCCCTGCTTCAGCTTCCTTTCAGGATGTAAAACCCTAAAATCCATCTAGAGAAAAGTACAACACGTACCTCAAAAATGATACCATCTAAAGCCATTGCATTACTGGCCTCCTCAACTGATCTCATCTCTACAAAAGCAAACTTCTTTTCATGATTGATGTATACATTAACAACAGCATCCCCTGTAAAAATCAAGATATTAGCAACTGTATAATAATCACTGCATCCAATTTTTAGAAAACAGAAAGGGCAAACATCCACAAACCTGGACCAGCAGTGTTCCCTCCAATTGCAGCCATTACCTGACTGAAGAAGGTGGCCACAGACTGCAGTGAACAGTGATCAATAATCATTCCTTGGTCATATAAAGCCAACCCTTAAAAGAAAATAATAACAATCATGCATTGAGAGACCACATGCACATTAATACAAAGCCCAAAAAGGAAAAGCCGCTTAAGTGCATAATTAGCATTAGCACACCTCTAACCATAAAGTCTACCATTAATCCCCAACGCATAATCATTGAAATTATTAAAGTCTTTATTGATTACAATAAAATTCTAATTTGAACTGTTCAGATGCCTTAATCGTAGAGTTGAGGCTGTGAGCCAAAACTCTAGCTCCCAAATTTTTACAGAAACTTCTTGATTGAAATAAAGTATATTGGTTCCCAAAACAAACACAATTTCATTCCCTTATTCAGTTACACTAATCATGAATGAATTGATTAAACATATTCAGGAGGAGGTTTAATGGTGCATTTTATTTGCTGATGATGTAGCATTAATTGATAGAACTAAAGAAGGATGAAATGAAATTTTAGAACTGTGGAGAAATACCTTAGAAACAAGAGGCTTTAAAACAAGTACTTAAGTAGAACTAAACCAGAACAAATGCACTATAAATTTAATAATAATAGGAGTGATAATCAGGTTAGACTTGGGATTGGAGACCAAGAGATATCTCAATGTGACTTCTTGCATTACTTCGTTTGATGATCAATAACAAGGGAGAGATTGAGGATGTTGCTCACAGAAATAGAGCACAATAAGCAAAATGGAGAAGAGCATAGGAAGTCTTATGTAACAAGAGAATATCACAGGCAAAAAGGAAAATTTCATAAAATAGTTATATGGCCAGCAATGTTGTATAAAGCAGATTGTTGGGAAATCAAGAAACATCTCCAAAAAATGAGTGGTAGAAATATGGATATTGAGTTGTTGAGATGGATGAGTGGGAAAACTAGTAATGATAGGATCAGAAATGAACTTATTCAAAGAACCCCAGGAATAGCTGCAAATAGGTGATAAAATGAGGAAAAGTGGACTAAGATGGTTTGGGCACACGCAAAGAGAGAATCTGCAACAATGGTAGAAGTGATCTCTAAAAAGTTGAAGGGGGCTAAAAGAGTTGTGGGCAGAAAAAAGGACATAGGCTGAAGTAGTAAGAAATGATTTAAGGGTCCATAATTTGACAAAGGATATGATATTTGAACAGAACAGAATGGTAGAACAGGAATCATGTAGCTGACCCCATATAGTTGGGACAGGGATGACAACAACAACGATGACGATGAGATGATCCTGTGATACCCAGATACCTATACAAGGGTGCCAATATCATGTCAGATAATTCAATTCTTAGTGCAAATTTCATGTCCAATACCATATCGAGCTGTATCCGGTTAGCATAGCTTCTAACTCAACTGCAAGCTTGGTTTTGCCCTCAAGGATCTTCCATCTCTTTATATGAGACCACTTCATAACGCTTCTTAGTGTAAACCATAAACAAATATCACTAATCGATAAAAATAAGATATCACAGAAAATTAAAGAATAATGAACTAAGAGCATGACAGTTCAGTTCAAGAAGCCATTGCACCCAATAACAATATGAGGCAATTAGAAAGGACTTTGGAAAACAGTTTTAACATGTCTGGCATGTGTAAACAAAATAATTCGTGCGAAAATTAAACACTATAACAAAGGAACAGCCAGGTGGAAATTATATCAGAGAAGCTGGAGTGAGTACTTGTTCATTAGCTGTAGGAGGAAGGCCCCCAACATACACCCGCCGAGCATGCCTTGTAGCCTAACAGCATCAGTAAAATTCTTAAGGCACATCCAAACATAATATCACAAAAATTCAGAATGGAAAAAGAAAAATATAAAATTCTGCCTAACCTGCTGCGTCATAGCCTGAACTGGCATCACAGGGACCCCAAACTGCAACATGCAAAGAAACATGGAACAAAATTTAAAAACAGATCAATATACATATTTTCTCCAGTGGAAAAGAAATATAAGTACCTGCCCTGGCAAAGGAAACATGTTTGGAAACATTCCAGGAATGGTTGGAGTAGTCCCAGGCATCTGACCTGCAAAAGCTAGTTAAATTATTTTCTGGTACAAAGAAAAGAAAAATCATGCTGCTATGCTACTATTGCAGGTGTAAATCAACTTGCACCTCCTACTTTTCTTCATATGTTCTCACTGATTTAGGCATGCCCTATCTTCTTGTGAAGTTTATCAAGAATATAAAAGGAATACATCATTATCAAATACGGGAGGTAATATTTGTAAGACTACCAAAACAGGTAATAGGTGCCGGTTGAAGACGAACAAGATCCATCAAACCAGTGCATTGATTCCTCCTTGTACATAAAAGCTACAGGACTCGGCTCACACCCATTGGCAGCACAGTGGGACAAGTAGCCCAACATTGCCTTCTTACAAAAACATATAGACACGGAAACAAACAAACAAACACCAAAAACAAGAAAACAACCAAAAAAGGCTCTCAGTTTCTGAATTAGTTCACCAAGTAAATAATTGAAACAAAAACAGTACAACCCATCCAAAGATTGCAGCATAAAGTTGCTACTACCGTTAATGTGGGAAAAAAATAGTGTGGCTTACCAAATAATGGCATGCAATTGATACAACTTTTCAAGTTATTCAGCAAAAATAGAAACGGAAGTGGCAAAATGCAATTAGAAAAACAAGTCACATACCTGCAGCAGCAGCTGCCAGCATTGCAGTTGCAGGAGGGGCCATGTCAAAACCACTGATCCGCTTGCTGTCATGCCACAGTATACAGGAAAATAAATGGAACAGAAAGGTACAGAAAAACGTAGAAGTGGCAGAAGCAGCATGACATAAGAAGCATAAATTGTAAAAGGAGCAATTTCTACATACATAACGAAAATATAGAGGGATTTATGCTAAACATTCAACCAGGCATTGCTTCCAGCTCTAGACTAAAATACTAATGGCATAAGCAGCAACCTTTATTATGGCTGCTCCTGAAAAACAAAGAACAGAGGACATATTTTATCTGATTCACATGTATATCAAACAATATAAAGATGCATCGTACAAATAACATTTGCCTGTTGTATACTAAGGAATTCTACATTTCACAGCCACACTATGCACAAACCACAGCAAGTATAAAAACTTGCAAACAGAACCTCCCTCAAATTGGAGCTTTTCAAAATAAAATAAAAAGATAATGATCATGCTCCTCCTACTGAATTAGATAGGCGATGATTGTAAAATCAGATTTTGGGAGGATAGTTGGAATGTTTTGGTAACCTTGCCGCACTGTCCTAGACATCACACAATCTCCATACAGGTGGGAAAGAACATCCCTGAATTCCTTAGGGCCATTACCCAATGTTGGTCCTCGCTATCCAGGGTCTTGATGAGGGTGCTTCGCACTGTGGATATGAACCTAAACCTTCAGCATCTTTTGCACAAAATTGTTGTTCATAAGTCTCAAACCTGTATTCTCATGCTTGTCAGGCTGAGATTTTACCATTGCACCAAGCAATGGACTCTATCCCTGGATTCTTTGCTATTCATGCAAGCAGGGTAACTTAATGCAATATTAAACACGAAACGCAGAATCCCAAGCAGTGAAGGCCCACTGTATATCCTCTCCCCATTCACTGCAGTCTTGCCAATCCACCCACTTTGGTATTTAGAGCACTAAGAACCCAATCTGAAATCTGATGTTGAGGAGGTCAAAAGGTGACAAATCGTTTTTTAGATTAATTTATAGCAGTAACAGTCCCCCCACAACCTTTTTTTATCATTTTTTATCAATATCCCCTCCCACAACCTTTTTCCCCCATCTAATGATCTTTGTACAGTCCCCTTCTAGAAGGAGGGAATAAGGATTCCGGGATAAAGACATTCTTGTTTCTTATTCCTTGAACACATCTACTTAGATTAATTTATAGCAGCAACAGTCCCCCCACAACCTTTTTTTATCATTTTTTATCAATATCCCCTCCCACAACCTTTTTCCCCCATCTAATGATCTTTGTACAGTCCCCTTCTAGAAGGAGGGAATAAGGATTCCGGGATAAAGCCATTCTTGTTTCTTATTCCTTGAACACATCTACTTGAATGGGCATCCCCTCTAACCAATCAGGCCACTAAATGCCCACAATAACTGTTTGTCCCTATGAACAATGAAGCCTGTTATACCTGGAGGACTGGGGTACCCAAGTGCTATGATGCCTGGATGCATATAGACACAGATAAAGATATAGGAAACAGGGAATGCAAGTGACTCTATTATCCTTCCTTTAACAGGAAAAAATAGTGTCGAAAAAGATCAAGTATTAGTAGATTCACACTTTCATGCCTAAATAACAACACAGATTATTTTGCGGGTATATACACATGCAAACACCATAAATACTACACGGAAGCAATATAATGATTGGCCTGACACAGAAAGATTTGTTAGAAAAACCGTCAATTGACTGCCAACATGTTAAGGTCAGGTAACCCATTGTGTGAAACACAAGTATAAATTAAGGTCAAATAAGTAATACTAAAAACACAATAAATTTCCTCAGGAAGCCCCAACATTCTAAAGGTTGCATGGATGCATTGAGTACATGATGCATACATGGAAAAGGAGAAAGGAACCATGGAAAAATGTTACTTAGAAACTTTGTGTACAGTTCAGTTTCACAAATAAAAAATTCAACAAAAATTCAGTCAGTTGTAGATGGTATGGTAAAAACAACAAATTAAAATAAATGTGTTTAATATATTATCTTTTAAAAATTACAAAATGAAATGTGGCACAATGCCACAATTACATGTATATGTATGCATTTTTATCAGTCACATAAATATATATTACAAATATATGCTTCTATAACTTATCCCATATTTTTGAAAATCCATATCATTCAAGTATTATATCATGTATACCTTGTGGACTTTATGGGAGGAGAGAAATGCCAGAATATTTCAAGAAAAGGAAAGAAGTCTTGCTGAAATTAAGGAATGCATAATGACAATGACAGTCTCGTGGCTAAAATCTTCACACTTGTTGGCAGATTACTCCTTTGATGACTTAAGGAGAAACTGGGCAGCAGTGGCTTCTACAGTCTTGACAAAGAACAAATCACAAGCTAAATGGGAATCCCCACCGGATGGAGTGGTAAAACTGAATTTTGATGGTAGCTGCCAAGGTAACCCAGGGCCATCTGGAATAGGAGGGATTCTGAGAGACAAAGATAGCAACATGTTGTCTTTATTTTCAGGACCAGTGGGTGTTGGTGATTCTGTAAGGGCAGAGATACTAGCAGCGGTACAAGGTATACAGATGGCCAGTCAACTTGGAGCAAATAATTTGATAGCAGAAGGGGATTCCAAGGTAGTAGTGAGCTGGTTGACAAGTCCAGAGACAGCTTGTTGGGGCTACAGGGATCTGTTAAAGAAAGTTAAATGGCTGACAAGGAATATGTCAGTCAGGTTTCAGTGGGACAGCAGATCAGCAAATGCAATGGCTGATTCTTTGGCCAAGCAAGGGGTGTCAAGGTGAGATCTGTTTTGGGCCACTTTGTAACTGTGTTTCAGGCTTGTGTTTGTTTAGTGTTTAAGACTCGGTCCTAGGGGGAGGTAACACCTCGTGCCTCTTCCTAGCCTGAATGTACTACTATTTTTTGAATTAATAAAACCACTCTCATTTATCAAAAAAAAAGTATTATACTATGTATTATAAAATACTCCCACATCTGCAAAGGGAATATAAATTTTGTTTTCTGCTGATCAAAAAAAAAAATTCCATGTCTGTACCTGTATATAATTCAGCATCTAATACAAGTTTAGTCAAAGTTCATAAACATGCATATAGTATGTTTATTTACCATGGTGGCATTTGGAAGTCTAAAATTTAATACCTCTAAAGTCTAATTAGATATTATTGGAATAAGAGCCTATTTTTATGTCTAACTGGTAACAGCTTTAATTGAAAGTCTGATTAGACTAGCATGTAGGAGTCTCTTATCAGCGTAGCTATTACATTTCAAATACAAGTGGTTCCATCAGAGGCATGGTGAATTGACATGCAACTGATCATGCATTTATTGTTGGCACAGCATGGTTAATTGACATGCAGCTGATCTGAGGAAATGTAGAAAAGCTATATGAGTTGCCTATCCAACATGGTTACACAATAGAAAACATTAATGAAAATTGCTGAAAGACAAAAAAAAAAGTGTGAAACTTAGGAAATAAAATGGATGATGTTTCTATTATAATTCTCAGCAGGCATTGTAATGAACTGTCATGTGTAGTACGATCTACCTCTTTGATCGTGAACGGGATCGAGATCTTGATCTATGATGAGATCTACCCCGGGACTGAGATCGAGACCTATGCCCGTGCCTTCCTTCTCTATCTTTATCATAATCTCTACGCCTACAGTAACATTGAATTGATAAAGCATGATTATCATGGACATATCATTTGGACAAACAAACATAGAGAAAGTTTTCAAATTTTAGAATTGACAATAATACCGAGCCTAGGTTCTAGAGACCAAAAGTATGTGTTAGTCATCATCAAGTCAGTGAAAACCTCAAAAAAGGAATCTTGATGCAAAACCTTTGAACAGAACAACATTCAGCATGCCAATGGATTTCCTGTACCAAATGTTGATACAATATTTGAAAATATACATAAAAAAACTACAGGGCAGCAACAAGTCATAAATCAATCAAGATATAGACAGGTATCAGAGGCTACTCAATATCGTGGCATCAAGAAAGAATCCACTTCACCACTTATAAGGGGGGAAAGCAAAATTGTATTTCAACAAACCTACTCAACCAAACCAACAAATAACAACAACAACAAAGACAATAACAACTGATTAAGGTCGGTTGGAAGGGAAAGAAAAGGTGATCCCCACCCCCCCAAAAAAGGTCACAGCATGAGATGGTGTATGCAATTATGTCAGTGAACATGAAACTGATAAAACAACTGCAAACTCAGTTGTATTGCACCTCTCATAGTCTCGACTACGGTGAAAGTCATCATCATCATCATCTCTATCCCGTCCTCGCTCCCTCCTATCACTTCGTTCTCTGTGGTGGTCTCTATGATGACGATCACGACCTCTGTCTCGTTCCCGTTCCCGATCTCTGTCTCTGTCTCTGTCCCTGTCCCTATCCCTATCCCTCTCCCTGTCCTTGTCCCTTCCTTTTTCTCTTTCCCTCTCCCTACTTTTTGAGGACTCCCTTTCATAGTCACGAGAACCATGCTGCAGATATTTGGTAGCATTAGAGGAAAGAACATAAAAGTACATAAGCTATATATTCCACTATCATGCATGACAGCACATAAATAACATTTCATCAATATTTCCAAAATAAGCAATACACAAGCTAGACTGCAAGAAGTTGGTTCACCTTGCAATGACAGATGACTGTGGCATGGTACATAAAAACCATCATAATAACAAGTGCCATATTCATTAATTATGTATATTAGACATAAAGTACAAAAGGTTTCTGAAACCATTAGGTGATACACCATTCTGGGTGACAAGGTGCTTGGTAATCAATGCACAGATGATCACATGGACAAACTCTGAACAAATAAAATAAATACTCAAATACATGACACAGAGACACAGATTATCACCAAAGAAGTCAATGGCATAAACATGGTGCATTGCTTAGGCACCTATTTGATTGTTTTTTACCTCTCTGATCTTAGCCATTAATGTCATCATTTCAGAATCCCATGCAAGTTTTTAAGTGCCCACTCAGAAGGAGAAGCAAGCATAATCTTTGGTTAATTGACTTATGAACAGAGGCAATAGACATATACGATACATACATCTCGGTGTTTGCACACATTAGCAAAACATTAGTTTTACTTTGTTACATCTGTCAAGTGTGTTCACTTTCAATGACATCAAGGGTGTTCACTACCAACATAACTCTTTTTTTATCAGTAAGAGGAAAGACCTTTATTGCTTCACCATTATCTATCAAGAGAGAGAGAGAGAACGCTTTTCTCCGGATGACAGGAGAAATTGGCATAAACATCAGGTACAGACACTGGCTGACATATACACTTCTGTCCCCAAGCCTGGCAATCCCCATTGTATGTTACTATTATTAACACCTGTCATTGATAAACTGTCAGACAGTCCATTCACCAATCCTGGAACCCAACTGAAGAACAATTCAGATTGGACACCAAAGTCCTAACTTCCTCAATCAAGAATTCCAAGGCCCTTCTTCTGTTAAGATTAGAGAGGAATACAATTTACTGCCAATTGSCAATCTCCTCCTACTATAATGTCATTCCAAGTTCCTTAATCAAAGAATCTAAATCTCCACCCATGGGGTAAAAAGTTCATAACCATTGTTGCCGAGCTTGGTTGACCCAGATGGTTGCACCCAAGGTTCAAAGTATCGATACTGCGTATCGGCCAGTATCAGTACTCCTTTTTGTTCTTTTTTTCCGAATCTGGTTCAGAGGGGCCGGTTTAAGGCCAGTCTACCCCCTGAACCACTTGCCAACCCGAAACACCCCCTGGAGGGGCATATCGGGAAGGCTCCGATACGATAGTATCGGCTGATACGGGCCAATACGTATCGATACTTTGAACCTTGGTTGCACCAATGAACCAGATAACTACTGCATCCCAGATTTTTGACAGTTTTGGGCATTACACTATGGGCAGTGGAACTGTTCAATCCATGAATATCCGGATCAATTTTTAAATCATTGTTTATTTGTTTATAATAATTGATTTAACCAGCCAACATTTTTTTCATATATCCAACTTTATTCATCTTTCTTCTATTCTATGCAGGAACATTATAACTCAATAGAGGAGTAAAACTAAGCCAGTCCTTAGAGTCGGTGCTGCATGGACTCTCCTAAATGGACAACACATCATGGACACGTATCCAAGTTCGAAACTCCATGGATTCTTGAGGGCACTTCTACATAACTTTCCTTTTTATCTCCTTGCTTGTTCAACATAAATGAACAGATAATCTACAAGATGAATCCATTTGTTGTACCAAACCTCACTTAGTAACACAAGCAACATTTTTGCAGGCATATAACATCAGAATTCAAAAGATACAAATTACTTTAATAGTATATACTTTTCCATAGGCATGTTTGTGAGTCCATTTCTCATCTTGCAGAGTCAGACTCTTGGACGTGTCAGATTCCTACTCCCGTGTCTGTGTCCATGCAACACTGCCTATAACCATCATGACTTCATGAGCCCCAATGCACCATCATGCAATCTGAATTTTTACATTGTAAACAAATGCAGCTCATCATGACCCTATGGACCAGCTTAGCATGACTCATCAATGAATGAATTTAACAATGGCATGCATAAATCAACATCTACCATGTATTGTGAATTCTAAATTTCCTACAGGGAGATTTTATGTCACAAACATGAATTTAACAAGACAATATTTGGGTTTGCGTGGCAAAGCATCATACAGCTTCCAGTAACATGTTAGTTGGTAGAATAATCTGAATGAATGCATTGTTCACAGAAGGGTATACAAACCAAATGAAGAACTCTTTAATGAAAGACATAATGCATGCCTAGTCAAAAAGCGTGGCCCTGAAATGTTAATCAGCTTTTCTTCCTTTTGCATGGCACCTCGAATTCAAGCAGAATACAATATAATCCAGAGATACTACTACAACAATTTGAAAGGGGCTATACCGCTCTAGTAAAATCTTTTGCAAGTAGCTTCATGAATTGGCCAATTTATTATGCGCATTTTAAACTAGAGGAACTCCCTTCCGCTAATATTTCATGCTGAGCTTCTGCCCCTTTTCATTTTAATTGCATAAGGCGTAAGACTACTTTTCCCGCACCTTTTACGCGGAAACAGTCCCAGCATAGTGTAAATTATAACTAATTTCCAAACCCTAAAACAACCCTGAATACCTAATATAAATATAAACCACAGTCTGATCTGGTGATAACCCTAGCGCCAACTGAAGTGTCCTTGTGGAAATTCCCCTGTAGAAGAAACGCGTAGAACTACTGTGTTCTACCAGAAACAGACGTTGATCGCCTCGAACCCTAAAATCTTATCAGCGCTCCCAGACATAGGTGAAAACCCGGCAACAGTCTCAGTTACAAGTCAAACCCAAAAATACCACGGGAACACCGGGATATAAAACTAACCCTTTAAACTCAGCACCCGCGCCTCCCCTCAATACACAACGCTTACGTATGAACGCAGAAAGAGGGGAGGACAAAGAGAACGGAACAGGAAAAAACAAAAACAATTTGCGAATACCTGAGATTTGGAGTCACTGTAATCATCGAGACCTCCATGGCTACTGGGTCTCTGTAGAGGAGAAGAGTTGTAATCGTTGAAACCCTCGCCATTTCCTTCGTATCTTTCCCCGTAATCCGGCATTTTTAGACCCTTTTTTCCTCTCTGCCTTCGTTTCGAGTTCTCTCCGTCCTCACTCAGTGTTTCGGCGAAATCGATTCGAAGCTGTTCTAGGGCTAGCAGCAGAACTTCGCTCCAAAAAAAAACCACCGTGGGAATCCTAATCCCAAGTCCTAGTCCTAAACCAATAACCGTGCCGGGGATTGATGAAGTAGGGTATTAGTATTACCCTGGTAACGATCCAGTCAATCGGGTCCGGATCCAGTGCGGAGGGATTTTTCCTTTTTTATTTCACACATTTTGTGACACGTCAATAATGGTACCGAAATAGTTTTGAATTTTGTTCAATCAAAATCCATCGTGAATTTTGAAAAAATCGACCTGATTGATTGACACCAACGATTAAAATTTTGTATCTTATTAGATATCAGTGGAATGGCCCGTGCAATGTACGGGTATTTGATATCGACGGTGAGGGTGATATTTGACTATGCTTTTATATCTTAAGCACAGATGAAAGTTCATACCATACAAGTCCTAAAACAATTATATAATACATAAAAAGGACTATACTCACAAAATATCAAGATCTGAATTTTATATATAAAATGTTGATTGCAAATGCATGAGATTGAAACATTAAGACTTAGTTTGGATGGAGTATAAATACAAATATGTAGAGTGCAAAACCTTATATTTTATATGTATTTGTGTGGTACATATTTGTATTTGTACTCTTTCCAAACTAAGTTTAATGCACCAAATCAATTATAAAATTACATTCAACAACATTATATATAGATACGGTTCATCCCAATGAAACACAAAATTTATGGAGAATTGGAGATGCCACTCTTAACCAATCTCTTGTTTTGTAATAACTTAAAACTTATGAAAATAATTACTATTAATGGTTAGAAGTAAACTAAGCTATATTATGTTAATTTACTCAATTAACTATTGAATAGCAGAAGTCATTGTTTAAGATGACTATTAAATAACTTACATTTAAGCCTAAAACATTTTCTTCTTACTTTTTAACTAAAAAGGAAATAAATTAATTAATTGGAAGCAAAATTTATCAACCAACCACTAGAGTAACATGTATGCAAACACCTTCTACGCACGTTGATCACCTCTGCACATTTGTCAAAGAATAAAACAATTGAACGACTCATAATGTGTCACGGTGTTACTTATGACTGAGGAAATGAGTTGCAGGTCCTGCAACCACACACATGATAACATACAATCCTAGTGGCCAAATGCTCGTATAAGACGTAGGCCCAACTGACAAACATGTTTAGAGCCCATGGAATGAATTTTTTGTATTTTTTGTGCAGTTTCTATTATTTTTTATCAATTTTTATGATTTTTAATTTTTTTGTGTATTTCTTTGTTTTTAATAATTTATATTATTTTCTTCATTTTCTATGTTTTTCATAATTATTTTGCATTTTGATTTTTTCCTTTAATTTATGTTATTTTCTACATTTTCTATCTTTATTTGTATATTATGTATTTTTTATAGTTATACTTTTCTAGAATTTATTTATTATGTGGAAAATTAATGGATTGGGCATGTTGGGTTGGGTTGAACCTAAAATGGGTCATTAACGAGTTGATGGGTCAGGTTCCCACCCAATGGCTTTTTAGAAAGGACAATGGTTTTTTTTTTGCCAACTATTATCATGCACCCTCATATGGAATTGGGATATGTTGGAAAAACCAAAAAACTAAGGGGTATAATTGGTATGAAAAATCGAGGTCTTTCGACCACACTAATTGAACTATTCTCATTTTTTTATATGGTAGTAGATATAAATTCTTATTTTATTCTACAATTTTGTTCATTTTCTATAATTTATGTTTTATTCCTTTTTTGTAATTTATGTTTTTTTCTTCAATTTTTATGATTTTTATATTTTTTTTGTAAATTTTCTCTATGTTTCTTTGTTTTTCTATAATTTATATTATTTTCTTCATTTTTTTTTGTGTTTTATCACAAATATTTTCGATGACAATATATACATGGGGAAAAAAATAGAAAGTTGAGGGTAACGTTGGAAAGTCAAATCAAGGTTTTTTGACCAAACCAATTGCAACATTTTCATTTTTCTGTATGGTATAGATTTATAATTTATGTTATTTTTCATCAAATTTTATGATTTTCTATATTTGTTTTGTAATTTTTCTAAGTATTTCATTGTTTTTTGTAATTTATATTATTTCTTCATTTTATGTGATTTTTCATAATTATTTTGTAATGACATATATACAGCAGGAAAAAATAGAAAGTTGAGGGTAAAGTTGGAAAGTAAAATCAAGGTGTTTTGACCAAACCAATTGCAGCATTCTCATTTTTTTAGTAAATTTTCTATGTATTTCTTTGTTTTTTTTTGTAATTTATATTATTTTCTTCATTTTATGATTTTTCATAATTATTTTGCAATGGCAAAAAATAGTTGAGGGTAAAGTTGAAAAGTAAAGTCAAGGTGTTTTGTCCAAGGTTTTTAAAATCAAACCAAACAACGAACTGATCAGGGGTCCGGTTCTCGGGTCGAATGGTCTGACCATTCGAATCAAATGAATGGCTTCATCTGACAAAAAAAAATTAAAAAATAAAAATTGGCCAAACCATTGAGCGATTCGAACTAGTCAATTAGTTTGCAATTGACCAAACCAATTGCAACATTCTTTTGCAATTGGTTCGAATGGTTCAAACCCATAATAAGATTCTTATTATCTAACTAAAATTAATATTAATTCAATAAGAGGTTTCTTTTGTATTCTTTTCAAGTTTTGGTGTTTAGATGATTTCACATGCACTATGTTAATCCTAAGAGAGAATTTGGTGTTTAGATGATTACAGAAAAAACATAAATAACGGTAGATTATTGGTTATGGGATCTCCGATCACCATTTAGCAGTCCTTATATTTCATGTGTGTAATTGATGAGAATTTATGGACGGTTGCAATGAGTTAAATGAAAATATGTAACAACAAGGTCAACACCGGAGAGTGTACGTGGCCATTTATGATAAGATCAAATACTTGAATAATCAAAAAAGAACATTGGAAAACAAAAATTATTGAGGGTAAAGATGGAAAGTAAAATTAAGATACAACCTTGTTAACCATTTGCATTCTCATTTTTTATCGTTGGAAAAAGTTTGATGGACAGCATATGGCCTCATGAATAAATTACAGGAAAAAAAGAAAAATTACAAAGGGTAAAAAGGGAAAATAAAATCAGCCTTTTGACTAAAAATTAGCATACAGCCCCAGKAATCATGATAGTTAAATAAATTACTGAAAAAACAAAAATCATAAAGGTAAAAAGGGAAAGTAAAATCAGGCTTTTTGGCTAAAAATTGTTACTATCCACATTTTTATAAATGGTGCAGATATTAGCCGATAAAGTATTGTATCGGTGACCCTCTAATATGCCTCTACAGTAATCATTCTTGGACTTTAGTTGGTTATGAATTAAGCTATTAACTTAAGGGCCACTCTTGTATATAAGTAGGATTCTCTTGAATTAATATGGGACATGTGAAATCAATGGCTCTTATCATTATTGTGAATTGAGGGGAATCGTCAAAACCAATGACTTTGGCTCGTACACATACACACGTAGGACTTGTACACAAAAGAGGGAGACCACATATAATCCAAAAGCTTGGGCTATTGGGTTATGGGTTGCTTTTGTATATAAGTCCTTTACACCTCTTATTCCTTTCCAATGTGGGATTCTCTTCAAATACTCATACATGAATCCCAACAGGGATTTTATAACTGCCCCTTGAACCAATGTTGGTGAGGGCGGATTTGGCCCTCCCTTGACATCGTGACATGTGGCTCCACAAAGCCGCCAAAATGACAACTTAGCACCACATAAGTAGACTTTGGAAGCACAACAATCACCTTGCCGCTGTCGCAAACTCCTACTTGCAATTAGACCAAATGACGTTAGGTTGGCATAAGGGGTGCCCTGCTTCTACTGACTTGGTAATCACTCAGTTATCGGCTTGTGTGACATGACAGGCAAGCTCCTATTCAAGTGAGATGTCACCTCCGACTTTCCCGAGATCACAACACCACATCAAAAAGAGCTGGTTATCGCCCTACCTGCTTTGGGCACGCCTGGATAGGCACTATCCACTTACGCGGAGTCCATCTCAGAACGTAAAACCACATCCAAACTAGATCGGTTGGAGATCTCAGATGCACTTTGTGGAGCTCACAACTAATGGATTATATAAAGGCATCCCCTTTCACAAAAGAGGTACATGTGATTTATCTTTCACAACACTCTAGCTCTCTTACTTTATTGCAATTAAAACATATAGTTTGCTAACTTAAGCATCGGAGTGCCCACCTTGGGTAAAGCAACCCGGACACTTTGATTACCTTTCTATTGCAGCTTGACTAGGCAACATACTCAATCTCGGATTCAAGCTGTCTAGGAGTGAGAAAAAAAAAACACCGAAAAATTGATTAACCGAACCGATCAATTAGGTTTCGGTTAACCAATATAGAAAACCAACGATTAACCGAACCGACCGGCATACATATATTTCTATATATTTTATATATATTTATGTATATTATATTATATATATATATATATATTATAAATTAATAAATATACATTATATATAAATAAATATATATATATATATATTTATAATATATTATTTATTATTTATTATTTAAAATATATTATTTTTTATATATTATAATTTTTTATTATATATTTATAATATATTGTAAAAACTAAAAAACCGATGAACCGAATCGGTTAACCGGTTGGCTTCAGTTCGGTTCTGATTACTAGTTTTTTAAAAACCGGTAGTATCGATTCGATTCCAAAACATGCCTCACAGTTTGATTAACCAAACCGTGAGCACCTGTACTACTAATAAGGAGCACCAGATCACACAACATCAAATGTGAAAACAAAAAACTAAAGTAGTAAAGCCAATATGCCCCATCCAATTTGAAACCTTGGTTAACACATTTTGCAATACTAATTGATTGGTCACAATTTTTTTTGTGATATCATGTCTTTCTTGTATCATTTTTGAACCCATCATCAAACCCTTTATACGACAAGACTCCATAATCTGTTTGGCTTAAAAACAGCCATACATCTTTTACCATAGTTCAAATACCATTAAAACAAGAGAGAGACCAAATTGAAAGGTATGGGGATTTTAATAAAAAAAATATATCATTTATACTTTTAATACTAGTATAAATATAGATATAGGTTTCTTTTAAAAATTGCTGCATCAACCAATAAATACTTGGTTTTTTAATCAATTGTGTTTTTGTTTTTAAAAAATTTAAAAACAAATTGGTTTTGTTTTAAAAAAACAATACATGTTATTGAAAGCATCAAATTATGTTTTCTAAAATTAAAACAAACTTTGTAATATAGAAATTAAATGATTTATATAACATGATATGGGGGAGAGTGTTGAGCAGTGAAAACAAAAACATGTTATCTAACTTTGTTTGTTGTTTTGAGAAGTTAAACAATGTGATTTTAAATCATATTTTTTGGGACCATCAAAATTATGTTTCTTAAATGTAAACAAAATTTCAAGGGAAAACTTTTGCCCCCCCCCAATAGCTAAGAACATGTTTTATGTATGTTTGTTTCCGAGAAACAATTTGTCTTCAAACCAAATGGTCTTATTTTATTTTATTTTTGTTTTTTGAGTTGGGTACAAGAAAAACAATTCACATTAGAGACCCCCACCAAAAAAAAAATAAATGAAAACATATACTTTAAATTAGGAATAGAACACATTATTGATTTCAATTTTGGAAACAAAACATGTTCTCTAAATTAGGAATATAACATATTTTTGGTTTTAGTTTTGAAAAAAAAAACACATGTATAACCAATAACATGATTTGTCTATATATATATATATTAAAATTGGTCTATCCATGTCAGCATATCTCTCATTTGAGAGAAACTATTTTATCTATTTTCTCTATTTTTTGCATTTTTTTCTTATTTTTCTTTTATTTTAAAAATATAAAACAATAATCATTGCTTATCTTGATTAGATTAATAAAGCTACACACTATTARACAGATTTGGATTTTCCAAGGCCTCTTATTTTAATGCATGTTATTATTACATTTAAAAAAGACATTTAAGAGAGAGAGAGAGAGAGAATAGTAATACTACAAATCAAATAATATAAATAATTAAAATAATAATGTTATTTAATAACTAGAAAATTACATTTAATTAGTTTTAGCCAAGAAATTAACAATATTTATGAAAATATGATAATTTCAAAAATTACTATATTTTAAATAAATACAATAATTTAATATTTGTAATATTTAATAGATAACAATATTTTAATAATTAATAAAAAGTAACAAATCGTTTATAACTTAAGCAACTACTAGATTTATAAATTTGCAAGCTCAAGCAACTATTTTCTTTTGAATTAGTCTATCCGAGATATGCACCATGCCCACACATTATTAGGGATAATCAGATTCGAAGTCTAATTTGGTATCAAACTCTTGGAGTCCAATGATGGCTTTAGCAGATAGGGCCCAAACAAATTTTACATTAATATATATAGAAATGTTATATCTTTTTTTTTATACTAGACTAGAGTTAAATAAAAATTTTACATTATAAAAAAATCATAATTTTATTAATTAACATGGGCCTCTTTATCAACAGAAAATGTGTAAGCCCAAGCCCAACCCGACCCGACCATCGGGCCTAGATGTTGAGCCTAAGCCCAACCCTTATATAAAGCCCGAAGGTCAATGGGGTTTATATAAGGGTTGGGTTGATTCTCAAGTTTATCAATAACTAGATATTGCTTTCTTTTCTTTTGAGGTAGAATAATTTATAATTTAAGAGATTGGATGGTTTAAATGAAATTTATGTATTGCCTTCTTGTGAGGAAAATTTTTATACTTTTTTCCCTATCCTTAATACATATATGCTACGATAAAGTGGTAAATAATTGTTATTTACACCAACTAGAGTTCAAGATGTTGACTATTTTAATTTAGGGCAGGTAAGTTCTATTACGTTAAAATGCCAGGACAGTTGTGAAAAAAAGATGAATTAACTCCTCTTATGGCAGTCTAGAGATGAAGCCAAGAGAAGCATGGACTTTATGTACCACTAGGCACCAGTGGTACATAATATATAGACATGAAGACAAGATGAATTAACTACTCTATATAGAGTGACATTTGATCTAATATATAGACACATTGATTCTATTTTCTTTCAAGAAACAATATCCATTTACTACTTTTTACTCTAAAATGGAAGCTTTTTTTTTTTTCTCAAACCTGTATCCATACATTAAAAAAAAAGAAGTAAAAACAATTAACTCCATTCTTAGAAAAAAATTCTAACTTTAGGTATGTGGCTACCAATAGAAAAGAAATCTAGTCCAAGTTACAGCCAACTTTAGACACATGTTTACTTGAAAAAAAACCATCCATGGCAAAAGGATATGAACTTATATTAATATTTGTAATTCAATTTCATAATTCAAATAAAATACTCTCATTACAAAGTTATAAATTAAAAAGAAAACGATATATAAGTATAATTGCCCCATACTTAATACGAGGTCACCCTTTTGTAGAGAGAGAGAGAGAGAGTCCATGCTAGTAAACGTAGATGTTAAAACTGGATGATGAGAACGTGTACCACTTGAGTGATGTAGAATTTATAGATAATCCAAGTCTGAAATACGTAACTGAGGTACATGCTAGTAGTGTTCAATGACTCAATCACAATAACACTTAAAATATCGTATCAATTCACATTGTATGATATGCATAAGCTTTTAAATCCACCCAATTAATGGTTAAGGCTTTATAATGGGTTTAAATATTAAATAGCATCCTTGCATATTTGTTTGTAAAGTATCAACCTGAAAAAAAAAGTATTGCTCTGAGAATGCATTCGATATTCGAAATCGAACGTATTGAATATACAGGGCAAGCATTGGAACTTTTCCAGAATCTTAAAAATATAGATCCTGAGTTGAGTAATCGTCAACAATATACAGGGCAATAAGCAATTCCAAGTCAGTGGGATGGGAACTATGTTCACTGACTGTATAAATTAGGCTAGTATTACTCAATTGATTTTTTTTGGCGCCTAGTTACTCTATTGATTGATCAAACAAAACTTTTGCAGCCGAATATATTCTCCTGGCATCATCTGCACAAAGAAAAATGATCAGATCAATTTAGCAATACTCACATAAGAGGATCTCAGCTCTTCCCTAGAAACAAGAAAGAGAACCAAACTTTACAATCGATATGTTTTATTTTCTTTGAAAAAAGAAGTGATATGGGATTCAATTACACCTCATTGCTTCAGGACTGAATTATCAGAATCCTGTAAAAGCAAATGGACCACAATGTTCTCACTCACCTCCCACAAATGTTCAAATTAAAATCAATCCGTTTTTAACATTTTCCAAGCTCCAAATTGTTCTAGATCTCACAAACCTAATTTCCGTACATGAAACCCTGCAACTTCCATTTTAACCTTTATTGACCAGCCTCACTCACCTCCCGCAATGCTATAATCTCAACTTTGGGATGATTCTGCTCTGCTATCTTATCAGACAGAATTTCACATAACGTGGGTGTTTGTTTCTAGGATGCTTTTAGGAGCAAGCTATTAATTTCTGTAAAATTAGAATGGTCACGCTTCCTGAAGAAATTGCTCAGTCCTTTTCTGAGATCAACTTGTCCGGTAGACTTAATTCCCTTCTAGCAAACTTCTGTTTTCTGGAAGCTTGGTAATTGCACATATATTTGTTGGATACCAAAAGGAATAAATACATAAACAGACATCCATACCTGCAATTGTAGCCATAGAATACTCAGAAGGTACATTGGCCTGTGTCTCGACAGCTGCTTTTGCAGCAGCCATACCAATTGGCACACTTAGCATCATGTCTAAACCTGCACATAAAGATGCAAGAGTTCCACCAACCAAGCAATCACCAGCCCCTGTAAGCCTCACAATTGATGCAGAAGGTGCAGGGAAATGCACTGCATAAAGGTGAGAACTTCTCTCAAACTGTCCGGTACTGCAAAAAAACTGATTTTGACAGCTCGAAGTCACAAGTCCATATAGCAATTTTCCCAAGCTGCTAGGTTTGGCATTCTTTAAACCAAGACTTATGAAGTCAGGCCCACCTCCTGAACATAAAAATGCCCCATTCGATCCGAGAGTCACAATAACCAGTTTGATACCCTTCTCTAGAAGCACACAGATTGCCGGTTTTAGCAGTTGGAAATACGATTCTATGGATTGTGAACTGCCATTATCTACCCTTTGAATTGGAGCAAACCTATCCCCACATGACAAAGCATTTGCCATGGCAAAAAGTTCATCTTCATTAGGTGAAGTGAAAGTTATCTGTGGAAAATCACGAGATTAGTCTGAAATAGGAATCCAGAGCACAAAACTTTGTGTTTTGTATTATTTTTGTATGCATTTGTACTGTACATATTTGTATTTGTACTCCTTCCAAACTGAGCCAGAGTGAAAGAGCATTGCTTCAGACATCACATATAGTTGGAATTTTAAACAATCTAGATTAGTCAAGAAAAAAATCCACAATTTCTCTTTAATGTAATTTGAAAGAAACTTCATTAAAAACAGAATAAAGTATGGTATCAATTAGGGTGATGAGCTTGAACCCAAATTCCCAATTGCACATGAAATACATCAAGATGGGCCTAACTTTCCTGTACTACTAATTCAAGTTTCAAGGGAGTAAAAAGGCAAAAATTTTCTGAAGCAGTATCCCATTACCAATTTGTTGGGGTACTTAAAAAAGGAACACTGGGAAATTATTTATTGATATTGGAAACAAGATTGTTGATTAGATATTGGTTCAACCAGAATTTTCAGGTTTAGAGAGAATTAGTTAGCAGTGTGTCACACGATTGGAAGTATTCTTGAGATGATAGGAATGCTACCCTCCCTAAATATTCTAGTGACAAATGATTCATGGAACACAAGGAAAAACAGGATTAACAATTCACATGGTCAAGCTAGAAAGATCTGAGTCAAAAGTTATGTCTGGTACAATAATCATGGCCACCCGACCATCCAAAATTTCTGAGGATCCCAAAGAAATCAATGAGCTGTGCAAATACAGTGATTTAAATGGACTGACAATTGAACCACAAGATCTTGTAGATGGATCCATTAAATGGTATCTATGGTCCCCCTGTAAGTGCACCTCCTAGGTCCAGAGATGAATACCCCCCACCAAAAAAAAAAAAAAAAAAAACATGCTACCTTCCCTTTTTAAAACACATTGGTTGCAAAAGTTATTAACTTGTAAGAATGTCAGTACTCACATACTTGGCAATGGAAGCAACTCTTTTGGATTTTGCAACTGAGACAGGTTCAAACCACACAGGAATGCTAGCTTCTGCTGCAACTACAAAAAGTTAACCCCAAAAAGTGTTACCAGCAAAGAGCTAAAGGAGTTCCACTGGTACTCATTTCTCAAAGTACACAACAGAGAAAGAAACTACAGCAAAGCTTGGTGAAAAAAGAAATATAAATATGCCTTCAGTACATTACAATCAATAGGACTTCGAGAAATTGAGCTACTGACAATAACAAATAGCTGCCCATTCATATGATTGCAGTAGAACGATGTAATTACTCTGTAGCAGAAAAAGTTAATCCATTGGAAAAAGAGGCATGCACCATTTAATGCAAACCTTCACCATTCACTGAATTGCAACCAAAGCCCTTTTATTGGAAACACTTATAGTACAGTTCTTTCATTCATCATCATTAAAGCTTTGTCCCAACCAGAGCCCTTTTTGTAACAGATCACTTTTTTCTAACAAGTGCTGTAGATGGTCTTCTATGCATGTAAACAAACCATCTCAATCTACTTTCTCTCATTTTATCACCTATTGGAGCTACTCTTAGGTTCCTTTTTTTTAATCAGTAAATATGTATTTTATTAAAATTCAGATTGCAAGCAGTTTATACAACTTGGTGATGGGACTGTTGATCCCCTTTAATCACTCTATTCTATCCCTCATTACAGTGCAGCCCAAAATAATTGCTGTCTCAATGCCCCCTGTTTTGCTAATCCATCAGCTAGCTCATTTGCACTTCTTCGGACCCATTTAAATTCAGCCTCAACCTCCTTTGCAATCTTCTCCACTTCCCTAATCACATGTTTAAACGTCCATGGGGTATGGCTGCTATTTGCTGCCCATGAAATTACTACTTTTGAGTCCCCTTCCACTTCAACATGTCTGGATCCTAGTTGTTTGGCTAGCTTTAACCCTTGTAGTAATGCCAATAGTTCAGCCTTCAGCGAGTTTCCGTTGCCAATCGGTCCTGAGAACATACCCAATATCCACCTTTCAGAGTTTCTTAAAACTCCTCCTATTCCTGAGATGCCTGGATTTCCAAAGGAGCACCCATCAAAATTCAGATTTACTTTATTGCCTTCTGGTGGTTTCCACTCCAGCCTTACTTTATCTCTTACTCTCAAAGATTGTGCTACTTCGGACCATGTTCTTAGAATGTCTGTGACTGAGTAGACTTGAAAGCTATCCAAGGGTTTTACCCAGTGGGCTACTTTCACCTTGATACTATCAATCACTTCCTCTATTGTTCTACTTTTTTCCAAGAAAATTCTGTTGTTCCTCTTTTCCCATGTTACCCAGCAAATTGTTGCCTTTGTTGCTTTCCACATTACCATCCCTCTTTTCTTTCACTATCTCAAGAAATCATGGTTGAAGAGTCCTGCCACATCTTGGGGGGGAACCCACCTGCAACCAAAGAGAGTACAAAAGAATTCCCAAATTCGATGCACAAAAGAACAGGATATCATTAAATGAGAAAGGGTCTCACCACTTTCCTTATACAATGAGCACACATGAGGAGAAAGGCAAATATATGGGCTTCTTTTCTGCAGCATATCACAAGTGTTTACCTTACCAAGGAATATTTCCCAGCAGAAGGCTTGGATCTTCGGGGGAATATAGGTTTGCACCAAATTTCTTTCACAGGGAAAATCCCACCTAGAAGGTTGGGGGAAGCAAGTACTTTGAAGAAAGAGGAGCAAGAAAAGAGGCCATTTGGAGAGCCTACTCAGATTCTAGAGTCTTCCAACGAAAGGTCCAAGTGGATTTGCCCTAGGAGGTCCAGCAATCGGATTAAAGATTTACACTCATTTTCCTTCGTATGACTTCATTTCTAATTCTATCTTTCCTAGTTTTACCACTCATCCATCTAAGCAATTCGCATTTCTGCCACACTCATTTTCTGGACATGCTGTTCTTAACTGCTCAAAACAAAGTAAACTTCTTTCAGTAGCAATGTACCTTTATCATAATATACCACTCTAAAGTCTAATGTTTGGGCCACATCTAGAGAATTTGATAGACCAAATTTCAACACCATTGGATAATCCTAACAACCAACAACATGATTAGTTCGGAGTACTATGTAGTTTCAACTAGGTGATGCTCCATCATCCATGAATGACACTGCCCCACCCCTACTTCTCTCTCTATGCAAATGTATATGATGAGGGAGTAAGTTTGCCAGTTGAAAGCCCTAAAATGTATCCAAAATAAGCCATTTCCTGTAAGCAGTATTTAAATTAAAAAATTAAAACCTTGGATCACTAATACCACTAGGGGAAGCCTCCAATACGAGGTGGGGTATAGGGTGAATTGGAGGACTGAACAAATAGCCAATAATAAAGGTTCTCCAACCTAATGGATAGACATGAGAAGATTATGTACAAAGAATTGGAGGTTCTCCAACATAACAACACACAAGACTCATACAACTCTTCTTTTACAAAGTCAGTACTTTAGCATAAAGATTCAATTAGGAGAATAGTCAGGTTTGCGCCAATCATCAATGGTATGCATAACATATATAGTACCTGAACCGCTGAATCTGATATATATACACATAAAGTAACATAAAGTAACATAAAGTAAAACTTTTAATAGATTATCTTTTTTAAATATCTGCACATGATAGCATCACCTATCCCTAGCTATACATACAAATACACTAGGAAGATGTAATCTTTATACGCACTTTAACCTACATCCAAGTTCCAAAATTCAACTACTGAATTCCAATGAAAATTAGAAACTCAGAACTGCCATAATACCATGCACTTATTAATATACAAAAAGGTAAATAGACAAAGACAATAAGGGAAAAGTTTTATATACTTTGGCAGGACGCTTCAAGTGACACAGGATTCAAGTTTGCGTCAATCATCAATACAGGTGCAGCACATATGTTACACCTAAAGCGTCGAATCCAATCCTCTGTTAGAAATTTCTCCTGTGCCAAGGACACCATAACTAGTATGGATTTGTGGTTTAATTGATCCTACAAAGCAGCAAAACAATAAATTTAAATGAAAAATAAGAACAGAACTTCTTACAATTGCTTCTACACTTGCAACAGCAGCTGCCAATTCTCCATTTATGTCAAACAAATTGCAAACAGCAGGAGTCTCAATATTTTGATGCATTTGGATACCTGTTTGCAGAAAAAAAAAATGTAATATCAGGGTAGACTAGTTTGTTGAGCAAATCATATGTGGTAGAAAAATGATACTTCTAATAACCATAGACAAAAATGATCCAACTAAGTTTAGGTCTCCAAATGATATGTTCATGGATTGATTTGCAAATAGCCAAGTGTCAATGGGTTGGCAGTTGGCACTACCTTTAAACATCTAGTTATTTCTTGAGCCAAGATCAACCAACAATATAAACATTCTTAATAAAAAACAAAGAAATGTATGCCTAAGATGAATATTTATAACATGGACCTCCCTGTGATTTGTTCCCTTGTTGGTTCTTTATAACAGATTAACAGTTACTCATTTTCATCTTTGTAGAGGCAGTTTTTCAAATGCTGATGTAGGGATTTGGAGATGGTTGAGGTGGCTCCCAAGTCAGCTCCTTAAAGAAAGTCCTTTGACAAGGGCATCACAGTCATTGCTACACCATAGATTACCAGCATGTGGAAGCTACCGGAGAAGCAGGTCTTAGAAGCATGCCCTTGTTAACTAGTTTCTCCATGATTTATAAAGAAAGGATGCTAAGTTGAGGCAGCTGATGTAGCAAAACCTCAAATATCAAGATCATATCGCCTATTGCCTTCCATGATCTGTCAATGCCTTTCTACAAACCCCTGACATGATTTTTGCATTGAGAAAGCAAACGAACCTCCTGGACCTCACACCCTGACAAGATTCAGATCCAACCTTGGCACCTTGCCTTTTATTAAGGTGCACAAACCAGTATGAGGTTTGTTTATCTGAGGCACAGTTTCCTGATCTTCCAAAGCGTGCATCCAGCTTCCCCAATCCAAGTGTTTCCACCCTTTCTGCTTGCATTTGCATGATTTTTTTCTCTAGGATAAAGCACCCAATTTTAGTGGCAAATCCTGCACTCAAGTGATTTATGCCAGTGCAGACATCCTGCTCTACCCCATTTCAGGGGCACTGGCAGCTCTGTCATGACTGATACTCAACTCAGCCTTAATCCCAAGTATTTGGGGTCAGCTACAGAAATCCTGCCCTGCCATTCTGTTCTATCAAGAGCAATGTTTTATGTCATTCCTCATGACTGATAGGGTACTTTGAAACTGATCATCACCATCTTTTAGCCCACACCTCAAAAAGAACCCCAGGCCTTGTGCTACTAGAACCTTTAGGAAATTAGTACCAACTTTTAGCACTTTGCTTATTTGATAGTCATTCACTTTCCTTAGAAGATATTCAAGAAAGACTTAGTTAGCCAGCTCTTTCTTTTCTTTTCTCCAATGGGAACTTCTGAATTTACCTTCTCAGGTAGACCTTATGGCAGCTTCCTTATCTCAGTAGCAGGGTTTACGAGACAAAGCATCCTTATTCATTCCATAGAATCATCATAGTCCACAAAGAACAACCCATCATTATACCCTTTGATCTGTTTTCACACCAAGACCAACTCAACACATACAGACTAAGAAGATTCTTTTTTTTTCCACCAGATCTCTTAGATAATCACACTTAAGTAGCACCTCTGCCTATGGAGTTAGTCACGTCATGATGATGGGGTAGCTGTCTTGTTGTGGTTGGTGCCCTCCATCACCTTGTCATATATGAGCATTAGAGTCATAAAGAAATATGGCGGTGGTTGAGATGGGAACTTGGAGGTTGTTGAGGTAAAGTCCCAACTCAGCTGCTCACATCACCATCAACAGAAAGAAGTTCATTGATGAGGTGAACCCAAATGATTACAAAACTGTGGATAGACATATATCCATTGCCTGATAAGATGGAAGTGAAGGAGTATGAGAAGAGTGAGATGAATAGGTTACTGGGTAAAGTTTCAGCCTATCCAAGTTCTCATGTCCTTGGTCATCTTCTACTCCCCTATTTAAAGAGTTACCCCCTGGATGAATGGAGTCACTGATGCCAGAAGTTGGAAAATGTGAAAGCAGAATGAGATGTCTATCCCCTCAAATGCCAAGACAGCAGCATCTAATGCCCTCTGCCATTGCCTTTTCCACCAACCCCTGAAACAATCTACTTGAAAGCACATCCAACCACCCTAACCTAACATAATGAGAATAACATGATCAGCACATCAACCTTGCCTTTGTTCAGAAGGTGCTTATATAGGTTAAAGGCACCCTATGCAATCTTCTAAGGCATGCCATTTCTCTCTCCAACCACCAAACCATATTCTCAAACCCAGAAGTGCATTCAACATTCTGGGGCATCTTCTGCCAGAGTGGACATCCTTCCTTACCCCACTTAGGAAGCTGTCTGAAGCTCCATCACAACTAATAGATGGCCCAGAATTCCAAGTTTCTAAGTGCTCACCATCCTAGGTCCATGCCTCAAAAAAAGCACCAAGTTTCTAAGTGCTCACCATCCACTCCTATGCCTATCTGATTGGTGCAAATAATACTTAATATTTTTGTGGTCCTTAAGCAAAGAAAGAGTTTCACAACTTGCATTTAACTTTCTACAAAATCAGAAGGCTTTTCAGGAACTCAGCAGGGAAGGGGGTGCAGACAAAAAAGGATTTCCAATCTGACCTCTCATGCATCAGAAGAAAACCAATGCTAATGCATAAACAGAACTGAATTACTCATCAGAACTGTCAACCATGTAAAGAAGAAAAACTAATCAAGCATACCTTCTGTAGAAAGCCCAGCAGTTTTCCAGTGCTCCAACAGTAAACTTCCTGGTAAATAAACAATATTAGTTCAAGACAAGAAATTGATCATGTTGGTCCATTGGCTTATCTGTGGTACCTTCTTTTATGGTTCTTTCTTTCTGGATCGTTATTCTATTGTTAACAACTGAAAAGAATGCAATTCAAATGGTTACAGCCATCTGAAGATGCTTTAGAATCTCTCCAAGTTGTGACCCATTAAGTCATGACAGACATCAGACTGTCTCTGTGCCACATGAACTACCTATATGGTTTAAGGTAGTACAAATCTTGTAAAAATCATTAATCCATTGCTATACTCATTACAACGAGTAAATCACCTGCCATATCAAGCCCAATAGCACTAATCATAAAAGGCTTTGTCCCAAGTTTTGACATGCACTCAGCAATATTCCTTGCTACGCCTCCTGTTACATAGTGAACCTGAACAAAGAAGTTTCAAGTAACAGCAACAAAACCATGGAATTAACTACTTTGACATTGTTTGGTATGTAAGAAAGGAACCATTAAAAAAAATCTTTTTATCTATTCATTTAGAAAACTTGTTTATGCAAGAAAAACAGAGAAAAAACTTCTCAAATGTGTCCACCTCGTGAAAAATTTCAGAAAGATAATGGATCCTAAGGACTGTTAAAGAGGAAACCATGATTCCCTGTAAAGTTGGAGTTTCCAACTCTATCCCCTTCAAATTGTTTAATGTGCTTCAAGCATGGAGACAGATAAAGGAACAAAGTATGGAGGTGTAGACCTTTAGAGATCTAGACAAATCTTTAAAGATGCTAGAATCCTTCTGGCAAGACTCAGGAGAGTTTCATGACTTTCATCGACTCTCTACACACACATTATCATATTACAAAGACCCCCCCTGCGGTCTAATACCAAACATTCAATTTAGTAGTTTATTATCAAATTACAGATTAAAAGTACAGCTACAAATTATAATCAGGTCAATCCTGACTAATAATTCGGTCAGTTCTGGGTTTATTACTGGTTCTGCACATTTATCAGTTTGGGACCAGGTCTACCCTGATCCCGACCCAACCCATTGACAGCACTACATCTAGCTATGAACTGGATGAGCTCTAGCCACCTCTATGGAGTTATGAAAAAGTGGTGATAGTCCTAAAAGAGCTCAGAACCATTGAAAGTAATTATGGTCTAGATTAAAAAATTTGGGTTTGGCAATTTTGGAATGAATTGCATTAGAAATTTGCTCCAAATAACCATAGAGATGGATTTATGATTTATAATGAGCACACCCACAGTCAAGAGAACCCTAGCTTTTCTAATAAACAGCAAGAACTTTTTTAATCAATAAAACAACAATAACTTTTCCTCTGTAATAAAAGAAAATAGAAGCCTTACTCCGCAACTGGTTTTCTTTTGAAAATTGATAATCTTCTTGAAGGTGGTTCTAAGACCATCTTCACCATTTACTGGATTGGTAAGACTCTAAAATAAGACAACAGACACAACCAGTTATCCTACTTTTCTCTCTTTCTTTTACAATAACCTCCATGAAAAGTTCTTCATTTTGGTTAAGTCCAGTAATTCGCTGCTATTTTGTGGTTTGCATTGCATTGCATCACTAGCAAAATTACCAGTTAACAGCACTCAGAAGCTTGCTTCTAACTTCCTCGTTTTTAAAACACAAATATCCTTTCCGGTGATTGTACTAATTTTCTTTATTTCCATCACTCGGTAAGCTAAGTGAGGGTACCATCTCATGTCCATCCCTAATGGTTAAGAACTGTAAAATCAAAATCACTTTGTGCATCTTTTCTGAAATTAGACTTGTCAATCTTGACCCTTGATACATTAGCTCTATTTCATCTATAATCAGCAAAACAGTACTGGTTTCACAAATAATCGAGTAATTCATGAAGCTGCCATTCACCTAAGCATGGAGAGTTTTGGGGCAATATTTTCATAGTTTGATACTTCGACCACTCATCCACTGTTATCCCCTGAGAGCTCTTATACATGTGAACTGGGTTGGGAGCCAATAGGTAGATCCATACCATCCCTTGTCATTCTTAGCATCTCCTTGGCATTTCGGGAAAACAAGAAATGCAACTTGGTAGACAACTGAGCATGCAACTGTTTATGCTTTCATTGGTAGTTTGGCAGCATAAAGTCCTAGAACATTTCCAGTTCCTTTTCAATGTTCTGCATGATCTAATCTATTAAAAAGAATGCCTAGAACTCCTAAATACCAATGAATGCCCTATTCTGTTTGTGCTGAGTAACCAAAACCACTCTTCTCCACCTCCTTTTTCCAGCTCCTGTAATGTGGTGTTGATCTCACAGTATCAAGCAATGCAAAATCGAGAATCGACGAGTTATTAAGCTTGACATTTGAAATACACCAGAACTATCAAGAAACTGACTGTAGCAACTTTGAGTTCTGATAGGTTTCTGCTCTCTTTTACTGTAAACAAAGGAAGAAGACAGGTACCTTGCCAGGAGTTGTGGTCCTGGGATTGGCGGGGATAGAAGGAGTAGCATGGATGTCTAACACCATTCCTCCGATAATTACAGGCTCTGACTCCACATCTTGTACTTGCTCCGCCCTCGCAAAATTCTAAAAATGCAAAAGGAAAAAAAGGAAATCATCAAGAATAATAGTAATAAAGTGAAAAGATAAATGAAGAGAATTTGAAACTTACAGGTAGAAGAACCCGATTATTATCTTCGGAAGATTGCAGTAAGAGATGTCGAGAAAGAGAATTCAGTCGCCTCCACACAGAGCTCTCCATTTTCGCTTTCTCAGTTCTCACCCAAACCACTTGCACTTGACCAGGAGTCTGGAGAAGTGGAGAGAGACACTCTCTGGGGGTGATCATTCCAGCCCGGCCCGGAAATTCTCAGCTTGGGCCTTGGGGCTAGGTTTTGTGTTCAGGCCCGGGCTCGCATAGGTCCTCAAATTTCGGGCCTGGGCTTCACAGAACTTAAACTCATCCAAAATATCATTTTAATAAACCAAACGCTGCGCCTAATACTTCAAAGAACTTAGGCCCTATTTGATGATTAAGTACTTGTGTGTTTTATAAGTACTTCTTAGAAATATTTATTTTAACAATTATTTAAGGCTGTTTGGTAACCCACTTTTCAAATCACTATGTTTCTAAGCATTTATTGGGGTAGGAATATTTGGTAAGCTACTTTCCCCATAAGTGCTTATATTGACATGACAATTTTAGCCCTCACTTCACTCATACATATATACAATGCTTTTCACATGTTATACTATACATTTCAGTTGAGAGCCCACGTGGATCCCACGTGAATTGCCATGTGGATCCAATTAATAATAATAAATAACTATCATAATAATAATAAAATAATAAAAATAAGAATTATAAATAATTATAATTATAATTAAAAGGAAACAAAGAACTTTTTCCCTTCCTCCCTCTCTTCTTTCTCGCCATCTGTTTATCTCTACAATAGCAATTCTCTTAGGCATCTAGTCGAACAGTACGTCCTCACAGATTTTCGGTGAAGGTTCTTCGGGTTTGCCGCCAGAAAAAGCAATCCGTTGATACCAGTTGAAGTGAAGGAGATATAAGAGGGGGAGTGGAGTGAAGGGTGGTTTTGTTGGCTATATTGTTTCGATGACTCGACTGGTTTGAAGCAAGGAGAGAGCGAGAGGTGGAGATGGGGAAGGCGGGTTTTGGTTTGGCTGTGAGTTGTGTGGTAGTGGCGTGTACGATTGCTGCTATATTGGTTGGTAGATGAGTGAAGAGTTGGTGGAAGTGCAACCGAGTGGTTGGTGTATTGAGGGAATTAGAGGAGGGATGTTTGACGTCAATAGGAAGATTGAGGTAGGGTGTATTGAGGGAATTAGGGAGCAAGCTTAAGATGCTCCTTACTTTCATCGACAATCTTCCCAACAGGTAGTAAAACTTTCTCTGCAACTCCCCTATTCACTACTGGAAGAATAAATCAGAGGGGGGAGGTTGTCATTGCTGCGACTCCCCTATTCTCATCAAGAAGACGATGAATAGGGGTGAAAATCTCCTTTTATCTCGTTAGGGAAGAGAGGGGGATGATCATAATGGGTAAGAGAGAATGAGAGAGGAAGAATGAAAGTAAACACTATGTTGATGTCGAGGGGAAGAAGATGATGAATAGTGCTTTTTAGGCACGAGGGTATTTTAGGCATTATAAAAATTTATTAGGGACTGGTTCATCATATTTTTTTGGAGATAAAAAAGAACCAACTTGAAGTCACTTTTTCAAAGAAGTACTTCTTTAAAAAAAAGTACTTCCCCACTTTTTTACAAAATACTCATAAGTACTTTAAAACCACTTAATGTGTGGTCCCATGTCTTAAAAGAAGTACTTCTTTTAAGTGTTCTCAAACACTACCTTAAACTCATCCAAAATATAATTTCAATAAACCAAAGGTTAATTGAGCATGACTCAATTGCACAATTTAACGCTTTCACCAGCTTACAACAATTGCAAGAGAGTCAAAATCTAGTCACATTAATAAATACTAGTAAAAGTGCACGTGTGTTGTATGTGGCAATATCAAATGATGATGATGATAATAGTCAACAACCAAATGACCTTATTGGTTGAATCATTGACTTATTTAACTAGGAAAATGGACTATGATTAAGACATTATTTCATTTTTTTTTCTTTGTATTTTAGCCATTTATATCTTTACTAACAATAATTCTTATTTTTCAAATACATTTTTGTTTAATATGAAGAATATATAATATTAATGCATATTCAAAATTTTTTATAAAAAATTCTAATTTTTATTTTTTGTTATTTAATTTATGAGATAATAAAAATTACTTATTTACCAAGAGGAAATGCAAATCCAATATATTGTTTGAATATTGCTTTTTAATATTGTGGTCAAATCAATTATATATACATATACATATATACATATTATATATATGTGTGTGTGTGTGTGTGTGTATTTCTGTAAACTTCTTATATGATGAAAATAGTTGAAAAACACATATATTTTTTGTTTATCTTTATTTCAACTATTATATTTTCTTTTCTTTTTTAATAATTTATGATTTTTTAATTAAATCGGATCGTATCATATTCGGATATCCAACATCTTGATCAGATTCAGATTTGAATCAATATTTATGAAATTCGATAAGATCTTCGGATCGAATCGAATTTAATCCCTCCAAACCACTTGCCTACAATGACCTAGCTAATTAAATCATTGAACCATTTGACATGGTTAGTGGGATCATGTTTTAGACATTAATGCTCTTTATTTTTTATCATAATTTTTGTCCCATTTCTATCATTAATGAAAATAATTCTCATTACTCACACTTTTTTTATAGGATATATATAATATTATAGAATATACCCAAAATTATCTACAAATTTCAACATTTTCTAGAATTTTATGTATTTTATTATTTAATAATAACATCATGTGTTGATCCATTTGGCATGGATAGTTGAACCACTAACCAACCACTTGGATGAAAAAACCATTTTTTTCTTTTTTGATTTATTTTAAATCATGTATTACATTTTTAGTATCAATAAAAGTAATTCTTATTTTCGCACATGGTAGTATTAAATGATGATGATGATGATGATAATCAACAACCAAATGACCTTACTAGTTAAACTGTTAACCTATTTAACTAGGAAAATTGACTATGATTAAGACATTAATTCACTATTTTTCTTTATATTTTAGTCATTTCTATCTTTACTAACAATAATTCTTATTTTTTCAAACATATTTTTATTTAATATGAAGAATATATAATATTATTGTATGTTCGAATTTTTTATAAAATTTATAAAAAAATCTATTTTTTATTTTTTATTATTTAATTTATGAGATAATAAAAATTACTTATTTACCAAGAGGAAATGCAATTCCAATATATTGTTTGAACATTGGTTTTTAATGTTGTGGTCAAATCAATTATATATATATATATATGTTATTTATATTGCAGTTTTGTAAACTTTTCTTCTAATTATTTATTATTTAAAAAAAAATTAAATAAGATCATATCAAATTCATATATCCAACATCTTGAACGATTAAGATTCAGATTCTAATCAATATTTATGAGATCTAGTTGGATCTTTGGATCATATCATATTTGAATATACCTTGATTCAAATATGATATAATCTCTTTGCATCCCTACCAAACCACTTGCCTACGATAACCTAGCTAATTAAATTATTGAACCATTTGACATGGTTAGTCGGGTCATGTGTTAGACATTAATGCTCTTTATTTTTTGTCATAATTTTTATCTCATTTCTATCACTAATGAAAATAATTCTCATTAATCACACTTTTTATATGATGAATATATAATATTATAGAATGTATCCAAAATTATTGACAAATTTGTACATTTTTTAGAATTTTATGTATTTTATTATTTAATAATAACATCATGTATTGATCCATTTGACATGGATAGTTTAACCACTAACCCACCACTTGTATGGAAAAACCATTTTGCCTTTTTTGGTTAATTTTAAATCATGTATTTCATTTCGTCATCAATAAAAGTAATTCTTATTTTCACATTTATTTTATTTAATATGGTGAATATATAACAATAGATAGGAAGTTGGTTTAATTTCCCATTGGTATTAAGTTGTATATTTGATATCCATCRGTAGTAATAAAATCATATATATTTTATTATACTTATTTTTTAATATGAAAAATATATAATAATAGAAATGTGCCCATTTTTTTAAAACTTTCATTTTTTTCCTATATTTTTGTATTTTTTATATTTCTAAATTTGTATTATTTATTTATGACATCATGAAATTATCCATTTGACCCAAAGGGTTGAAGTACTTACCCACGACCTAGATGGAAAATATGATTTCATTTCTAGGTTTATTTTAAAAATATAAAATTTTATTCTATTAATAATTATTGTGTATGGATTTATTAGTGGAATTTAATAATGATAAATACAAGTATTTTTTATATTTCTAAATTTGTATTATTTATTTATGACATCATGAAATTATCCATTTGACCCAAATGGTTGAAGTACTTACCCACGACTTATATGAAAAATATGATTTTATTTATTTGTTTATTTTAAAAATATAAAATTTCATTCTATTAATAATTATTATGTGTGGATTTATCMGTGGAATTTAATGATGATAAACAAAAGTATAAAGGTTGGATTCAATGAAAGAGAATGTAATTTATTTAATGACTTAAATGTGATACTAAACAAGGAGTAATTGAATGTACTAAATGATATTCTTTTAATTACATTTTCTGCCCTTTCAGTGGAGATGAACTAAATTCAAGACGAGGGGTATTTTAGTAAAGAAAAATTCTATAAGCCAATACCTCCTCATTCGTACTTTTATAAGCAGTATTGATATCATATAGCTAAACGTAAGCCTTCCAATACTGTCATGCATACTGCTCTGTAATATAACTTCCATCTATCCAAAGAGAGGCAAAACAAACGTGGTGAAAGCTATCACAAACTATAATTTTTTTGATTGAGCTATGAGCCTTGGGCAAGGTCGCTGGCTGCTTAGTCTCCAAATGCACTAACAAATATGAATCTTCTCCTGCTTGCAAAGGCACTGATTGAGAAGCCAAGTCAAGAGGTTTCAAGTTTTTGGAACCAAAACCTATATTGTGAAGGTCGATTTCAGTGTTGGTTTTGACTTTGGTGGTTTTGGGGTTGATTCTAGGGTCTACCTGTGGAACTTGTTATTTCTTTGCTCTCTTCCTTAAAAAAAAGACAAGTCTTTTAAAAACTTTACTTGATAATATATAATTTAAAACTTATATTATCTTTATTGATTAAATTAAGTAATTTAATATGTAGATTATTATAATATAATGACATATGGTTCAAAATTTATCATTATAATTTAAATTTTGTAAATATTACCTTTTACATTATTTATTATACATATTCAAATATTATAACGAAAACAAATGATCAAATCACTTAAGTAATTCAATAGTAAAATGAGACCATGTCTTTTACAACCATGAGTGCTTGGATTCAAATCATTACATCCTTAAAAATATTTTGAGGTTTATTTCAAGGCAAATTTGATTCTAACGCTAGTTCATCGGGTCGGTTTAGGTAGAGTTAACCTCTACCTTGTAATAATAATAATAATAATAATAATAATAATAATAATAATAATAATAATAATAATAATAATAATAATAATAATAATAATAATAATCATCATCATCATAAAAATATTAATGAAATAATAATAAACTAATACAAAATTAAAAAATTCAGTTAATTTCAATTCCAACTCCCAATAAACAATATAGCAATAATCGGAATCCAATTATGATTCTAGACGGATTTTCGGAATAGGTGTATTTACCCTAATAGATGGCTTTGCTGAGACGCAAATGAGGCCAAAATGTTAGAATTTTAAAGTAACCTGTGGGAAACGTGGATAATGTTTTCTAGACGGATTGTCCCAAATCCATCCTATGCTTCCCACATTTGTTTTTTCTGGGTGCCTTTACCTCCCAAGGTCAAGATTTAAACTCGCTTGCATTTATAACGGACCGCCCAGGAAATTCATTAACTAATGAATTGGTTGATGAGAAGCTTGTAGGGAAGCAAATGGATCGGATCATGATCCAATTCTATTAGAGATCCGATTTTATTTGATCAAATTTGAATCACCCCTTCAGATTGGATCGGATAATGGGTTTCGATCAGAAATTGGATTGGATTCGAATTACCCTTATTTGATATGAGTTGATTCAATCTGATATATATTATATATTTATAAATATAAATATATAATATGTATATTATTTATTTATTTATAAATATATTTTATATTATATTTTTATAATTTGTTATATTAATTAATTTTGTATAAAAATGTATATATATGATGAAAATTAAAAAATATTTGTATTTTTTTGTTTTTATTTTATTTAAATTAGTATATTTTATTTTTATTTTAATAATTTATTAATTTTTAAAGAAAATAAGTTGGACCAGATCAGATCCGAAGATATGAATTACCAATAGGATTCGAATTCAAACCGAGTCTTATCAAATCCGATCGGATCTTTGGATTACATCAGATCTGACACAAACAGTGTCGAATCAGATTTGAATATACCTTGATTCGAATCCGATACATCCGTTTGTACACCTAAAAGCCTGCATCTCACACAATTTCTTGCGATCGCTGAATAAGCTAGTGGACCAACCATGGACCATGGCGGATGAAAATGTGTTGTTGACAAATGTTGTAAGAGTAAGGGTGCAATTTGGGCAGGTCCAATTCAAACCCTGCCTATCCAACCTATGCACGATTTGAATGGGCTGGGTAAGAAAATTTGGGCTTGAATGGGCTTGGGTTGACGCCTCCAGTAGCCCAAGCCTGACCCAAGTTTGATCCAACCTTAATTCATCCTAGAAATACATACATATGTATATTATATAAAAATATTATTTTTCTAATTATATTTATATGTTTGTTTGTATAATGTATGTATATGTATTTGTAAATGAAATTTATACATATTTTTAATCAGTTTTACAATTAAATTGGGCCATAAAATCTAATAAAACCCAGTAAAAGATGAATAATATTTTATTTCAAACCTGATAAATCCGCCCAAGCCCAACTAACCCAGACCGCCCCAGCCTGACCCAAACCCAGCTCGAATTGTGTTGAGTTAAAGCTCGCGTTGGGCCAGGATTAATAAACTTGAACTCAACCTCGGATTACGCCAAGCCCGACCCGAGATGTGCATCTTTAGGACTGAGCTGGTTGACCTTCAACCCGACCCAACTGGCCTGAGTTGCACTCCTACGCACGAGGACGAGGGGTCAATCAAGTACCAAGAATTGAAATCCGTTGAACATCTCCTTTCCGGCCCACCTGTAGAATTCATTCAACCATGGAGTAAGACTTTCCGTCAGTTTTCACCCCTTCCCTGAATCCCTGTCCACTCGATTCAGGAAAAATAAACAGAGCTTAGCTGTTTATAAGGCACAGAAACAATTAACTTTAATTTCCCACTCAAAACATTAATTGGATTTGGTCTTGCATGCAGTTTCTCTGTCACAGTTTCTTTTTGTCTTGGCAGTATTAAACAGAAACTTCGAGACAAAATTCAACCCCTATCTAATAGAGAGGGCTACGAAATGGAATTCCTTTCCGTTTGGATGAAGAAGAAATGAGTGGGGTATTTCGGTAATAACAGGAGCTTTCGGCCGCGAACTTCGTCGATCTCTTCTTCCTCGTCACCTTTTCCGTTCTGGCAGTACACCCGACCGTTAAACACCCAATATCGCTGTTTGTGCAGATGGAACCGGGAGATTTACGGTAAGAAACCATCATCTCATCGTCACCGTCCAAAACTGAACTCGGCGTCACCTGTCCGTCTCCGTCCTCGAGCTCCTTCACTCTCTCGATATGCGCGTATACGAAGTTCGACAACGGTAAGTACTCGCAGTCGAATCCATCGCAGTCCACGAGATACCGAACCTGAAATGGAAGGAGACAACATGCCGGAGCCGGAAAACAACTAGCGGTTTTCTAAAACAGCTGTCTTGTGTTGTTTTGTGTTACGCTTTGTTTAGTTTAATACCTTGCAAGCTAGAGAGCAGAACTGGAAAGGTTCTTGAAGGTTTCTGTCGCAGCTGTTGCAGAAGCTACCGGAGCCTTTGAAAGTGCGCGTTTGAGGTCTCTGGTTCAGGAAAACCACTTTCGCATTATTGGTGCTATAAGACTGCAGCAAAAAACAACTACTAAAAATCAAAACCTTTCTCAATACCCAGAAAAATTCCAAAGATAATTGAACGGGTTTCCACATAGAGAAAGTTCGTAGTGTTGTAAAAGTAAATCTCGAAAACCCGAAATTTCCCTCAACGCAAATCCTACTTTATTTGAATCATCGTCATTTCTATAATGAAACCAGAAAGCACAGAGTCGAGGCCAGAGCTTTTACCTGCACAAAACCGCAATCAAACAGTTTTTCCATATCGTCAAGCCTGATGACGTCGTGATATACATACCGACGGACCTAACCAAACCATCAATTCAGTTCAGAAATTAAAAGAAAAATCGCAGAGACATATCGAGTACTAAAAGAGTGGAGGCATTGGCACCTGAAGCAAGCGATGGGAGTTGTGAAGGTTGAGACAATGAGGACAGATGGTGATACAGCAATCCAAGCAAAATGTGTTCTTCTCGTTCTTCTTGGCATTCTCATGAACAACACATGGATCGAAGAACTTTTCAGATAAGAGAGAAAATATCCATGAAGGGTTCTGTTGCTTCATGTCTGCAGATTCTGCTGCACTGTGCAATCTCAAGAGAGATAATTGTGGAGAGAGATAGAGAGAATCTGATTCGGTTTAATTTATTTTGGAATTCAGTTTCCCTGGTTTTTTCGGCAACTCGTTTGTCCTTTTGTCTGCTGCGGTCGCGACATCCGCATCTGAACCCCAAGGAGTGCGTCCTTCAATAGGACTTACATGCAAACGTCAAATTAACCGTCAGATTGGAATCGAGGGAGATGAATGAACCTTTTGGTGGTTCTGTGAGATGTACCATCGGAGGATTAAAGACAATAAGTATTACATTAATCCAACAATAATAACCGTTAATCAAGAGATCGAGAATGCTGACGCTGAAGTCCAACATTAGCATCGAGGTCGATTTTCTCGAAAGACGAGACCAAGGATCTTTGAGCTGTCAAAAACGTTAGATCAGCATCACCAATACTGTGTGCAGTGTATTACGGAATACTTTTTTGGTAGTAGCGTATGCGTATTATGGATTAAGGTGAAACAACTTACAGCCTACAGGTACAGGGTGGGAGTTTTGGAGCTTGCTGCTTGGCCGGCCGGGTTAGCTCGAACCGAATTCAAAAGTTTGGGTCGGGTTGAAGTTCGGGTTATGGTTAGGTCGAAAAGTATTAATTTAATTTAACTTCTTATTTGTATAATAAACATTTATCTATACTAACAGAAGGGCAGCACGCACGTGTATTTAATGTGAAAATTTCTATAATTATGAAAGATAATTCTTTAAATAAAACCAAGAAAAAAGTCAAATTGTTTTACCATAGAAACCAAACCGTTTTGTTTGGCTGTCTGGAACATAAGCTTGTTTATAATCATTTCATGAATGTTGCCTTATATCTAAATAAATGAATACATTAGACAAATACAACACACAAGGCAATGACTCTTAATTGGCCTTTTTTCTTTTCTTTTTTTAAATGCAATAATTATACATGGGATTTCATGAGAAAGCTATGATCTCGAATATTAAAATTTGAAAAAAAAAAGTTTATAATTTTATCTTGTAAGTGTCTACTGGCTTGAGCCTAAGACATTGCCAGATCCATTCACAATCAAGAGGCACAGCCAAAGAGCCTTATGAAATCCAAGAATCATCTTGTTTTGCAAGAAAGAGAAGCTAGCAAGCCTTGTATTTGAAATTTTAGAGCATTTATCTATCTATATATAAAACAAAATGGTTAAGACATTTTCTCCTTTTTTCTCCTTTTTTGTTTTTTTATTCCATGTCATTTTTGAAACAACCAAATGGGATGCACTTTCCCAATAACCTAAATAATCTCTTCTCCTAAAATTTATCCTAAACTACCTCCCCCACTTTCTCCAAAATTATCTCTAATTCCTATTTATCTTCACAATTATCTCTAATTTAGTAGAGATTTTCTCTCCTAAATTATCTCTAATTCCTATTTATACTCTCCCCTACTTTTTATCTATATTTATCTAAAGAAAGTTTGGATTAAAAAAATTAAGAATTATTTAAATATTCTAACAAAATTATATACTACTTTAAAATGTTTATTAAAAACACAAAAAATAATTTTATATTTTTACAAAATATATCACAAAATTATGTACTAACAATTTAAATTATGTTTTTTTGGATTATCAATTTAAATGCTTTTCAAATATTTAATAATATGTAATAGCTTTAAATAAATAAAATTCAAATAACAAAAAACTTTAAATATTTTATAGATGATTTAAATATCTGAATAGCTAGATATTAATCATAACTAGATTTTAAATAGTTAAAATAACAAAAATATGTAATAAATATAAAAATTTTCTTTATAGCAAAAAAATAATTATAACATAATATTGAAATTAATAATAATTTAATATATTACAAAATTAATAATGAAATTATGTAATAATAGTATAAATTATGATTTTATGGATACTTAAATTCCATAAATAACTAATATTTTAAAATTTAAATATTTTACATATTATTTAAGTATTTGAATAATTGGTTATTTTAAATAATAAAATATTTAATATAACTAGATTTTAAATAGTTAAGATAAAGAAATTATGTAATAAATTTAAAATTTTTTGAAAAGTAGAAAAACTATAACATAATATTGAAATCGATAATAATTTAATATTTTTACATAATGTTGTAAATAACTAATTTCACTTATATCAAGTAATAATTCGAGAAAATAACTTTCAAAAAAAATTATTAGTAATTTTAAACTCTTAATTCTTATTTATTATATAATTATATATACTAAAATTAATATTTATTGTATTTCAGTAATTATTTATTGTTTTTTGATAAATGTATTTGCAATGATTATGTATAAATTTATTTTGTTTTGTTATTTAATAGAAAACTTTCAATAATTATTGGAGATTTAACTACTGTTAGTGAAATTAGAGATTAAACTATTATTTTAGATTATACTATTTATTGACTAAGTTAATATATTTTTAGTACTTATTGTATTCTTTTCTTTTATCAATATATTATCAATAATTGTGTATTTTTGCTATAAATTTTCAATAATTATTGGAGATTAAACTATTGTTACTTATCAGAGATGGAACTATTAATTTAGTTGAAATTATGAGTGTTCATGAGTTGTTTCAGTTTGGTGATAGGCTATTTATCCAACCAAATTGACTTGGTCAGGTTGGGGAATTGGTCAGTTGAAACCGACTGACCTTTTGTGAAAATCGACCCACTCAAGTTGTATCGGTTTTGGTCGATTTTTTTGGTTTGGTCAATCGGTTCAAAAGATTTAAATTGAAAAATTAAATAAAATTTTAAAAAATAGTGCAATTATTAAAAAATAAATTTAAAAATTAGATTTATGATATAAAACATTTTAGACTAAGAAATATGGGAAACTTTCCACTTTTCCATATTAAAAATATAAAATATATATATATATATATATATGGTTAAGTCATTCAATTTTGGTTGGTTTACAAATGGCCAAAGTGAAATTGATCCAACTTGGTCGAATTGGAAAATTTTTGAACCAAAGCCGACCTAAAATACTAGAAAATTGACCAACTCGGGTCGAATTGATCGGGTTGGTCAGTTTCATCAGTTTGATGAATAAACCTAACTAAAATTAATTATTGTTATTTTTGTATTATAAAAAAAGTAGTATATAAAATATGAGTAATTATTAATTATTTAAAAAGTTGAAAATATAAAACAATTGTATACTCTTATGTGATTCTATTAGGGTCATTTACTAGAACACATCTTATAGTTAACCTACCTTATAGTTTTCCTTTTATTAAAACATTCTATATATTTTACAATTTATTTACTTAATCAACCTTTCACTAAGGAGTGTTTGTTTTGCCATTAGGCCCATGATTTGTTATTCCAAAAATACCCTTAACATTTTTTTTGTACAGAAAACAAAATTAACCAAATATAGCCAATAAAGTGGTTGCCCGTGTCTTATAAAGGGTAAAAATGATATTTTTATTTTTATTTCTTTTGATTAAATTTATTTAAATGAACATTAGGGTCAACACTGTTATTTTCCACTGTCGGAAGATTGATTAAATCTATTGCAAATTATAAGTGGTGCTATAGTAAAATTTTAACTATAGGGTAGATTTTAGTAAATCGATAAAACTATAAGGGGTATTTTAGTAAATGACCATTTCTATTATTTAGTTTTCGCTTAATAAATCCCGTTCATCACACGGGTCCCCACTAGTTAGAAGAATGAAAGCACAAAAGCAATAACGGTCCCTTAGTTCCCCAAAGATCACGAACTAAAATTTGTGTTAGAAAATGAAAGAGAGAGAGAGAGAGAGGGTAGGTGGGTTTCTTTGGATTCTCGTTGTTCAATTAGATAGTACTAAGGTCCCGTTCGCTTTTCGATAAGTTACCTAAGTAAATATACTTATCCGAGTAAGTGTTTCCTAGGAAAAACTTACTTGGGTAAGTACATTTAGGGGTGGCAAATGGATGGGTTGGGTTGGGTGTGGGTCGAGTACCAACTCACCCATATTGACACACTAACCCATTTGCCACCCATGTCCGTGGGTCAAAGAGGGGTCACAACCCACTTTGACCCTAGCCCACCCTAACCCACCCATTTAACCCTCTAATTCAATTATTCAAATTAGACCCTTATTTTTTTTACCTTTTTCTCGATTCCAATTGTATAAAAGCATATGGCTATATATTTAAACTACAAAAATAAAAAAAACATAAATAATCAATTTTTAAATGAATATAAATGCATAAAAAAACACAATAAGTGGTAAAAAAATTATATTTCATGTGTAGAAAAAAACTTAGAAAATAAAAAATGAATAAAAATATAAAAGAGAAATTGTAAAAATATAAAAAATTAAATAACATGCCAAAATTTGCATTAAAGTATAAAAATTGTATGAAACACAAAAAACATACAAAAAATTTGTAGTAAAATGCCAAAAATTGTAAAAAATGCACAAATTTATACAAATTACTATAAAATATGAATGATAAAAAATTCAAAAAATATGTTTTTGAGAAAAAAAATCAAAAAATTCAGAATAACAAATAAAATAATAAAAACTCAAAATTTTATATATTTCAACTAAAAACAATAATCATAGGAAAAATGTGCAAAAAAATGATAACCAAAATTTATAGAAATTATATACCTTAGGTAAAAATAGAAAATACATAAAACACATAAAATGATAAAAAACAATAATTGTTTTTCAAAAAATATATGTTTTAGCCCAAGATTAGAATTAGAATAACAGAAAAATTGCAAAAAATAAAAAATAATTGTATAAAATATAAAAAAATGATAAAAAACCTCAAAACATTTGGCTACGGTGGTGCTTCTCGGATTAGCTGGTTTCGTCTCACTCGCCAGCGTCATCTATTCCTGATTGTTTGCCCTTGTTTCTCCTCCGTTCAATCATTAGTATCGTCTGCTATGTTCAGCCGCAAGCATCATCTCCTCTCTTCAATCTTTAGTCATTGATTCAAAGCTTAGGGTGAAGCTCTGTAACAGCTAGCTCTGAAACCTTAATCGTGGCAGTGACTTGAGAGAACCCTAAATGGCGGCAGCGAGAGTGACAACAAAAATTGTGGCAACGACTTGAGAGAGCCCTAAACAACGACAATGAGAAGGGAAGCAACGAGCGACTTGAGAGAGCCCTAAACGACGACGGCGAGAACAACGACAATGAAAATTATTGGTTGTTTTGAAGTTTAGCAACCCTAAACAGAGGAGAAAATAAAAAAACCCTGGCTGAAACAGAGGAGAAGAAGAAATGTCGATGTAGAAAAAAAAACGAGCGAAGAATAAATGGAGGGTCAATGGGTAACATTCCACCCAACCCCACCCTAACCCTTTTCCCCTTACCAATGGGTCGTGTGACTCATCTTGACCTGCCGTTAGAATGGGTGGGTATGGGTGGGTTGGGGTCAAAATTGCTGAAATGCAATTACCCATGCTCTTTTATTTCCCATGTAAATAAGGTAATGATCATTTTAGCCATAAAAATCTATCATTAAAATGGGCATTTTTGTCCATTCAAGTGTTGACAAATTTCCCCCAACTGAAAAAATTATTTATTCATCTAAGAGATGGGTACAAATAAACTTTTCATGGTCCCTACATAAATCTGAAAAAAGAACATGAGATTCTTGGTCAATGGGAATCAAAATCCCATTAACCAACTTTCCCCCTCTCAAAATCCAGAAAAGGAACACCCCTAAGAGTAAAAAAGACTAAATAAAGGAGGACAAAGAGAAAAAAATGAAATTAATGGAGACTAATTTGGAAAAACAAAATACACCATGGACGAAAAAGATGCTTCAACAGAGAGCTAAAACTCTCGCTTTTATATAAGGTACTAGCAAGGACCCGTGCGATGCACGGGAAAATCTGAAAGATTTAATAATTTTATTTTTCATTTAATGTTGTTTTATAAAAAATAACTATTGTTAATTGAATATGAACAAATATTTTTTAATAAATTTAGTTTTATTAATAATTTGTAGTAATTTTAATAACTTTTATTATTTTTATTATTTTTAAATAAAATTTTGATTAACTTTAAATAAATAAAAATAATTATAAAGCTAACATTTTATTAATTCCACCAATAATTAACAATTATATAGGAATGACAACGGGGTGGGTTCAGAGCAAGGCACCCCATCCCTTTTCCCTGCTCCATAGTCATGACACTTTACCCCATCCYCGCCCCGTCCCCAATGTCACGCGGGTTCAGGGCAAGGTAACCACTCCTCAATGTCGGGCGAGTTCAGGGGCAAGGCACCCCACTTCTCATCAAGGATGGAGAATCCTTGAATTTTCTTACCCTGTCCCCAGTATTGGGTGGGTTCAAGTTGAGGTGTAAATTGGGTTGTGCTGGGTTGGCACGACACGACCCACATGTGGCCCGCACAAAGTGCGAGTTGTGCCATGCTGGCCCATGAGATGTCTCGGGCCATGCCTCCCTCCTCTAAGATAATTTGGGGGGTCGATTTGGCACAACCCACGGCCCGAGCCCGCACGGGCCCTTATCGTGCCGTGGGTTGGGCTGGGCCTTGGGCCAGGCCATGCTGCACACCAAGCCAAGCTCAAGGCATGGCACCCGCTCCTTGTCCAAGGTTTTTAAAATTGAACCGGATAGGGAACTGTTCTGGGGTCAAACGGTTCGACTGTTCGGTCCGAACGGATGACCCGCTTTGACAAAAAAATTAGAAAAACAAAAAAAGGACAAAAACTGATATCTAGTTTGACGGTTCGACCGCCCAAGTCAGTAGTTCACTAACCAAATAAACAGTTTTGGAAAAAAAGCGGTTTTGAGGTGAAACGGTGTCCGGTTCCCAATTTTTTTGGTTTAACCATCTGGTTTGATCTAGTTTTGAAAATATTATCCCCGTCAACCCAATATTCAATTTGATGATAGAAATTATCAAAATGATATATTGAGTATCAACCACATGGTAAATTTCTATTATTGTTAATTGAAAGATTTAATAAATAAATTTCCATTTAGTCGGACCTCAACCCTCATCCCTGACCCCGACTTCGACCGGGGATTCCTATTAATCCTTGTCCTTTTCCCCGCCCTGCCAAAACAATCCCCATCCCCAACCCCATTGGGTTAGGGAAGTTAGGTCCCTGTCGGGGATGGGGAAATTGTCATCCCTAAAAGTGTGTTCTAATAAATGACCCTAATAGAAAYACATAAGAGTATACAATTGTTTTATATTTTTAACTTTTTAAATAATTAATAATTATTCATATTTTATATACTACTTTTAATAAATTTTTTATAATAAAAAAAATAACA
>NW_010729272.1:358222-369459 GCF_000365185.1 Nelumbo nucifera | reverse complement strand
TTATAATTTTGTTAGAATATTTAAATAATTCTTAATTTTTTTAATCCAAACTTTCTTTAGAYAGATATAGATAAARAGTAGGGGAGAGGATAAATAGGAATTAGAGATAATTTAGGAGAGAAACTCTCTACTAAATTAGAGATAATTTTGGAGATAAATTGGAATTAGAGATAATTTAGAAGATAAATAGGAATTAGAGATAATCTTGGAGAAAGTGGGGGATAATGGGGGAGGTAGTTTAGGAGTAATTTTTAGGAGAAGAGATTATTTAGGTTATTGAGAAAGTGCTTCTCATTGGTTGTTTCAAAAATGACATAGAATTATAAAAATAAAAAATTCAAAAAAAAGGAGAAAATAGATAAATAGCTTCTCATTGGTTGCTTCTCTAGTAAGCTCGAGCTCGACTCGTTTATTAATCGAGTCACCGAATTGGGCTCGAGCTTGAGCTCGGCTGAAACTGAGCCGAACCAAGCTTTTCACGAGCCGAGCTCAAACAGCTCGTGAAAAGCTCGGCTCGTTGCCACCTCTAAGCACATTGAATTCGTGCATTGGGACATCTTTTTATAAATGATAATATATAAGTGAGATGGTCCTGATGTGAGGCTGYAAGCCTGCAAGTACTATATCTATCTCTCTTTGTATATAATGCCAACAAATTTAAATTTAAAGCAAATTTCTTTCTAAAGCATGTTTTATTCATGTCAATTACCATAAAAAAAAATATAATTTAAAATACATCTAAGATTAAAATTTAATTGACCTGAACTCTCTTTTGATATTAGGAAATAAGATTATTTAGAAAAAAATGTAAAAGATCGGGTCAATCCAAACTCAATTTAGATATAATACAAATCTAACTCGAAAAGTTTTGAGTTTGGGTTTGAAGTTTAAGATCTCGGATTGGATAAAATTTAGAACCCGGCTCGACTGTTAAAATTGGGGGCTGCTAGCAATGAGAAATACAAAACGATACGCTAAAAGATAAAAATGATACTCAGTGGGGTCTACAAAAGGAAAAAGGAACTCACCTACGGAGATGTAGGGACAGGCCCAATAACTAACAACTTGGGACTGGAACTATTTTGACTATTGGTTTTTAAGTCAGTAGTTCAACCATCTGATTCGAATGAATTATTCGTTTCAATTTAAAAAAATAAAAAAGTAATTAAAAATAAAAAAATGGTCAAAAACTGCTGTTTAGGTTAATTGAGTCGACTTAGTCACTTAGATCAGTGATCACTGACAAAGTCAATCGTTTATGTCAAAAAACAGGTTAAAGGGTGAAAGGGAACCAGTTATTTAGACGGTATTCCCAAGCCGAATGATCCGAACATTTGAATCAATGATGGTTTGGAAACACTGATTATAACTATGCGGATGTATAGTAACATAATCATTGTCCTCATTGAACCGTTCTACCAACAAATACGTTCCAACACACTTCCAAAAACATTGACACCACAGATCTTATGGTTAATTGCTCCTAGTCTTATGGTGGTTCCTGTTTTATGGTAAGATATGTCATATCAAGTCATGTTAGTGTACTCTTGGAATAGGTTTTGTTAAGACTTAAGAGCATACTAGCAACTCGTTATCACTATCAAAGAGGAAAGTTTGTGTGTGGTCTAGGTGTTTCTAATCAGCTTATATATATATATATATATATATTTTAATTTTCTTTTCTATCTTTTTATCCATCTAGTTTTTATACTTGAAAATGAACAAACATAGGAGGCATTTGGCAATTCTTTTTGTGTGGTAAGCTTGGGAAGACCAAAATTTAGTTTTTCTCTGTTTGACAATAAAAGATGGTCAGAAGGACTTATGCCCTAAAAAGCTCATGGGAGCCAAAATGATAAAAAATCCAGAAGCTTCAAATGAAGCCTCTTGTCATTTTGCACCCAATATCTTTCATTTAACAGCTTTGTAAATCATTGTAGATCTATACTGACCAAACGGTCTAGATCTTTAAAGAAAAGACCCCCCAAACTCATTACATCTTTTGGCCATTTGGGAAGATTTTCCTAAAAAAAACTTTCCAAATAGCACCATATAATCTATACTATATATAAAAGTGGGTATAAAAGTTATTTTATTACAGCTTTAATGTCAGGTTTAATGGCTATTAAAATGTCTGTATTTGTATATTTAGTCCATCTCTAATTTGTAAGAGTTAAAAATTTAACTTCAATTATTACATTCCACTTCATTCAATCCCCTCTATTAAGTCTTATACTTAAGGTATTAACTCTCATTTTCTCTTATCAAATCATATATTTAAGTTATTTTCACTAACAAATGCTACTAATTAGATCTATGTGGTGGCTAAGCAATTAAACCATCTGAATCAATTTGATCAACCTATGAAGTCATAGTTTGGTAATAAAATTTTTAAAATATAAATAAATTTAAAAATTACAAAAAATGTATAAAAAATTAGACACATTTATGATATTTTTATTAATGAAATTAAAAAAATTAAGTGCAATAAACAAGAATTATTTTTATTGATAATGAAAATGAATTACATAATTTAGAATTAACTGAAAATMAAATTATTTTACTATTTGGCAAAGATCAATATAGTTCAACTTGTGGGTCAAATGTGTTAACCTTTAATGTCATAAATAAATAATAAAAAATAAAATATAAAAATACAAAAGTGAAAAAATACATAAATTTTGCAAAAAAATCGAGCACATGTATAATATCACATATTTATCATATTAAACAAAAAGTGTGACATATCTGAATAATTGAATTATTTTTACATGCAGCAAAACAAAAAAAAAATTGAATACATCTATAATTCTATATTTACACTACTATTAAAAATATGAATAATATTGTGGAACTTTCTTTTGACTAAATACTCAATTTTGAATTTAGTCTCTATTTAATTGTAAGGTTTAAATTGTAAATTAAACTACTACATTTCACCTCATTCAATTTCCTATATTTAAATTTTATATTTTTTGAAAAATAAGCAAAAAAGATACACCAAAAAGATAAAACATTATAAAAAGAAGAGTCTAGCCATGCAAATGGGCCTGTCAATGATACTTGAAACTTTACAACTTGATACGATTATCACATATTTAGATGGGGTGTTTGTGTAATTAGATTTGGATTTTGCAATTTGCACTAATTAATAGTAAAAGCAAAAAATAAAAAAAATATATGAAGTTTATAGAAAATTTTGAATACGTTATTACTATTATTATTGTTATTATCTAGAATTGTCATGTACAAAACACATGCACATTTACCAATAATTAAAAGAGGGCTGAAGATGTACTCATATTTGATAAATGGTTGGGTTTGATTGAAGTCAACTTAAACCCAACCTGAGTTAAAATTGCCTAAATCTTCACCCGGACTTGACTTAAAGGCTAAAGCTATTTAGAATGTTTAGGGTTTAGCCTTCACTTAATTGGTGTAACCCAACTTCTGTGATCTAAGTTGGGCTGGCCTAATTTGGCTTCATTAAATGCATGCTCCAATTAGTGACAATGTTTACGTTTGGTTTTATTTTTTTCTCAAATTGTTATTCTAAGTCTCATTAAAACCTAAAATTATATAAATATTTAATAATACTTGAAAATATTAATCTAAACATATTATCCCATGGTTTTCGAAATTACTTAAATATACTTTATGAAAGCATTTAACCACTAAGATTGATTGAAAAAAAAATTAAAGAACAAAAATGCCCTTAACTATTCTTTAAACTTTCAAGACATGCCTGCATAGGAAACTCATCACCACGGAAGAATCCAAAGTCAGAGGACATTCAGGCACCCTACCTAAGAAAATACAGCCAATAAGCGCAATGATTGGAACTTGGTCCAGTCCACCACCTTTTGCTTAACTTGAGTTTTCTTTAGCTAGAGGGCAATTTGATCTATTTGACAACCTAACAAGTTCGGTAGCATTTGACTTTAAAGGTTGAATTTTTAATTCTGATGGCATATTTCCGGCTCCTCAATCTAGTGAAGATGATAATATTAGTGTTCTGGGACCTAGGGTTGTGGCAAATTTGAAAGAACCGAAATAATAAAATTTTCAATAACAAGGCAATCCCTCCATTAATTATCACTAATAGAGCTAAAAGCTCATTTTTGGAAGCAAAAGCAAGTTTTGATAGTGATTCATTGATGGCTCCAAATAAGATGATCATCCCTATCAAGTGGATTTAAGCCAAAAGTGGATGAAATCAAAATAAACTTTGATGCTTCTTGCATAAACAACAGATGCACCATTGCTTGTGTGGCCAGAAACCACCTTGGCCAGATTGTGGATTTCAAAGCCTATGGTATAGGATCCTCGACTATCAAACTTTCTGAAGCGTGGGCGGCTTGGAAAGTTCACAATCTTTCTCTCAATTTCAACAAAAAATCCATTATCATTAAAGGTGATTCAAAGCTTGTTATTGACTGTCTAAAGAACCAGGTGGACCCTCCATAGAGACTGAGAAGGATCATTGAAGGTTCAAGTCTTTGGTCGAGAAGATGGACGATGCGTTGGAGTACAGACACACATTCCGAGAAGGGAACCGAGTTGATGATTGGCTTGCTAATTGTGCTCATTCAAATCATAGTTCGATTTCTTATTTGCCTTTCTTTCTTAAGTGTCTTTCTTGTGCTGACATTTGGGGATGGGCTACCCCCCATTGTGTGTAGCTCCTGTTTTGGATCTTTGGTTTATATCAAAAAAAAAAAAAGAAAGGAGAGCCATGCCCCCCTGGCCCATAAATCCCTACTCATATTACACTGTTCTATGTATATTTCCCCTCTCCAACTTAATGATTTCTCTTCAATCTATATATTTTAGGTTGTGGCCTCTCTCATAAAAAAGTCCTATCTTCACCCCTATTAGGTGCTCAAGGAAGGTGTAATGTTGAGATCATAGAATGATCCAATTTGAATATGCAACACACCCTCAAAATGTTTCATTTACATTGGTATAATGAATTTCTATAACTTGCAACATCCATTCTAGTAAAACCAAACTCACCAATGTTGTTAATTGTTATTTCTCCACCTTGTGGAGAGTCCAAATCTCTTTCCATCAAAATATTGCTCCAACATGTTCCAACATGACCTATGTCCACACATCTCAGACATGATGGATCCCAGTCTTATAATGAAACATGGTGTAAGGCCGAGGATGTGAAGTGGTCTTTACCTCGAGGTCTAAGGAATTGACTGAACTGGGAACAAAAAGAATTGGAAAATGAGCAAGTGGCATGTTTTGCTCATTTTAAGTCAATTTTATACATAAATTTATTAAAACTTTTAATGGAGAATATTATTAGGGTAATTGTTTCTAGGTCATATTGGCCTTGAGTTTGAAGTCCAGGTATGGCCTGTCTTTTATAGAGCCTAATACTCATGGTTTTCAAAACTAGACTAGATTGGACGGTCAGACTAGAAAACCAGGAACCGGTTACCTGACCGGTTCTGTTTTCCCTAAAAACCGGATTTCCCCCTAAAACCGTTGATTTTAGTTAGTGAACCATTGAACCGGGTGGTTAACCGTTTGAACGGTTTTGACCGTTTTTTATTTTTTTTGAATTTTTTTTTATTTTTCTATCGGAACGGGCTGAGCATTCGGTTTGAACGATCAGACTGTTCGATCCAATAACTGGACCCCTGATCGGTTTGGTTACCAGGTCGGTTTTAAAAACCGTGCTAATACTAGATTGACCGAATGATTGAGTAGGATTAGGGTCACACTTTAATATTAACAGTTAAGCTAAGGTTCCTAATGAGGCCAAAAATGGTCCCACCAATAGATGAAGCACATAATATGTTCACTCCCTCAGATCTGATGAGATGGCTCGGATCGGGTTCAGCCTGTTGTGTGAGTCRAGCTACAGTGCCGTGCTGAGAGCTGAAAAGGAAGAGACGTTAGAGTGCCTGGGTATATTTTTACCCAGGGAGACACTCTGATGCTTAAGTTAGTGAATGATCCTTTGTGTGAGAGAATATGAAAGAGTGAGAGTCTATGTGTGCATACCTTTTGGAGTGGTCTTGAGGTCTTTTTATATCTACCTGAGGTCCAGATGCTGTCTGGTAATAACTCTGAGCCTTGTATGTAGCTGTTTCCTAAATCCTGGGGTGTACTAGTTAGTTATTTGCTAGATCCGTGCAACGGTTACAGGTTGCTTGCTGGTCTGGGGGCGGTCAACTCGGTGGACCGTTCTTCTGTAGTGCGGTTATAGCGCTTGCACGGGTGTTGTTTGTGGGGCTGTTTCGGGTGAGCTGGTGGCTGACGAAGGGTCGAGCTCGCCCTAGCTCGACCGCGTATCTAATTCTGATTGCCACATGTTACTCCAACGAGTTGTTCTGTTGTGTCGGACGTTGTGGACCGAGCTCACTCTAGCTCGGCTTTGTACCTGATATTGACTGTTGCATGTTGAGCCGGTGAGCTGNAGCTACAGTGCCGTGCTGAGAGCTGAAAAGGAAGAGACGTTAGAGTGCCTGGGTATATTTTTACCCAGGGAGACACTCTGATGCTTAAGTTAGTGAATGATCCTTTGTGTGAGAGAATATGAAAGAGTGAGAGTCTATGTGTGCATACCTTTTGGAGTGGTCTTGAGGTCTTTTTATATCTACCTGAGGTCCAGATGCTGTCTGGTAATAACTCTGAGCCTTGTATGTAGCTGTTTCCTAAATCCTGGGGTGTACTAGTTAGTTATTTGCTAGATCCGTGCAACGGTTACAGGTTGCTTGCTGGTCTGGGGGCGGTCAACTCGGTGGACCGTTCTTCTGTAGTGCGGTTATAGCGCTTGCACGGGTGTTGTTTGTGGGGCTGTTTCGGGTGAGCTGGTGGCTGATTGTGGACCGAGCTCACTCTAGCTCGGCTTTGTACCTGATATTGACTGTTGCATGTTGAGCCGGTGAGCTGTTTTGCTGAGTGGGACTCTGTGTCACCGACAACGTCCACATGTCCATCATCAAGTGGATTGACCAAAATGCCCCTCATCAATAGCCCCCACTCTCTAGTTTTCTATTTAGCAAATAAAGAGAGTAAGGGCTTGTTGTTTTTTTTGGGGGGTGGTTTGGGTTTACCTCTTTTCTGTCTATAGGTTCGGCCGGACCGGCCGAATCACTAAAAGCAATTGGCGCAAAAATGCATGCCATCGGATTCAGCACATGTGTCGGCTGTCAACAACCTATCAGTCGTAGGCGCCGCTGAGATGTGGGAGACATGCTCTTGTCTCTTTCGAATCAGGGTAGTTAATTCTTCTAGGTGAGCTTTTAAATAAGGGGGCCCCTTGATGTCCCCACTTTGTTTTTGGACTTTTCTGAGTGAGGTAAGGGTTTGGAATTTCCTGCTGAGGCGAGCTTTGTTTCTCGTAGGCGAGCTGTGTTTTCCTTCTATCGGTTTGGCGGCGGTTGTTTCCAAGTCATTTCCAGCGTCTCTACCAGTGAATATTTCACTTCCAACATGTCTCATAGTTCTGCAGAGGATAGGGTTCACTATAGCGGGTCAGGGGAGGAGTCTTGCTCCTCCGATGAAAATTCCTTCGAGGTTTTTATAATGGGGCAATGGTAGGTAGGCGGGAGGAGGTCAAGGCTGCAATGGCTTCCTTTTCGGGAACCGAGTTGTCAGGGGATAAGGTGGTAGAGCTGTGTCATAGATACGAGATCCCAGATGAGTACTAATGGGTTATTCCTAGTCCTGGTTGTTATCCTTGGGAGCATGGTCCAGAGGGTTTATGTGTCTACGAAAAGTCTTTGGCAGTTGGCCTTCATTTTCCCCTTCATCCCTTCATCATTGTTGTCCTAATGCGCTATCGGGTGTCCTTGGGCCAGCTCGCCCCTAACGGGGTTAAGGCACTGGTCGGGTTAATCAGTTTGTTCCATCATTGTGGTTTCCCTCTAAACATTGAGGCCTTCTTGGCTTTAGTACATATGAAGCGAGTTTCAGGTCCCTTCTGTTTTTATCTCCTCTTTCATGGTGGGAAGGAAATGTTTAACTTCCCAAATAAGGTTAGGAATTAGAGGAATTGTTTCTTTTTTTCTTGAGAAGGTAGGTGGTTGGGGCTATAGTACCGCTTGGTACAGCTGTCCTCAAAATGTTCTTGAGTGCAAGGATGACAAGCTGTGGGCTGCTGTTCAGCAGCTCATCCGAGAAAGTGTTAAAATTGAGGATTCTTTGGTCGAGCCGATGCTTGTGCAAGCGGGTCTGATCCGGATAGGTGGGTCAGATGCCTGGCCACTTATTGCACATTCAGTTCAGGTCGCTTGTCTATTTAGACTTTCCCCTTGTTTTGATAATTGGTGGTTTTTCACTTTTCCAGGTATGGCGAGCTTGGCCTCCATGATGTTTGCTGAGCGGAGATCTGCTTGCAAGAAGCACTGAGCTGAGCACAGGATGTCGCGGGGGGCTTCCTCTTCCGGGACCCCCCCCATTGTTGAACTGGAAGGTGAGGGGGACTTGATGCTTGCTGAGCCGGATTCTACTGTCCCTGAACCTGCATGGGAGGCGGGCCCTTATCTTTTCGACATTCCTCCTTTTACTCCTTGTGTTCCAGATGTCAGAGTGATTGATTAGCTGAGTGATGCTTGGGTGGCACTCCAGATTGGTAGGGGGATACTTCTTCCGGTGGACGTGCAACGGATTGCCGAGATGGACCTTGCGGAGGCCGAAGCCCAGATGACCCAATGTATTATGTAGGTGCACTCTCCCCCCCCTTCCCCCCCTTTTTTTTACCCTGGTTCTTTTTCTCCTGTAGGCGAACTCTTATGGCCAGGCCCTATTGAGCAAGTTAGGGCGGAGGCAGTAGCTTCTTACATGAAGTTTCCTAAGTATGAAAATCAGCGGGCGCTGGATGGTGTTCCTTCAATGAAGAAGGGCTTCAAGTTGTGCTGCCGCTATCTCAAGTCTTTCTACCCTGATATTGACGTTAGCTCCATCACTTCTCGAAGAGTGCCGCCTGAACTTGTCACCCAGGTGGATGAAGAGCTGCTAACCCAAAGGAGGAGGAGGAAGACGACGAAGAGGAGCTCGATGGGGGAGAGGGCGAGGAGGCTTATGACAGTGTTGACGGTGACGAGTAGCATGCTTCTCAGATCAGCCAAGGGATCTATTGTGGTGTCTGGTGGTTTTTCTTTGTTGTTTCCGGGGGCTTTTCGAGCTCCTGTTAAGATTTTGGGGGCTTGCATGCTCCTTATTTGTCCGAACTAAAGAAATCTCTCTCTCTCTCTCTCTCTCTCTCTCTCTTTTTGTAGTAAAGAAATCTTGTTTTTTTTTTTTCGATATTTCGTGCATGCTATTCTACACCATTCAATCACATCGTACCATTCCGAGTTCTTATGCTGCCTGCTGAGCTATTTTTTGGTACGAGCGAGCTACTTGGTTCCTTGTTCATGCGTAGTGTCATCGTAAATTGTTTATGGTCCAGGCCCGAGGAACTTTTTTCCCTTTGAGTGTCTCAAGCTCATATGCGTTTCCACCAGAAACTTTAGAAGCCCTGTAGGGTCCTTCCCAGTTCGGACTGTGATTCGCTACTCCAGGCTCAGGTACCAAGATTTTTTTGAGTACTAGGTCGCTGATCCTGAAATTTTGTTTCTTGACACTAGAATTATAGTATTGCGCAACACGTTGTTAGTACGCTGCAGTCCAAATGTTGGCGAGTTCTCTTGTTTCTTCTAGTAAGTCAAGGTTAGCTCACAACTCTTCCCCATTTGTTCCTTCGGCGTATGCTTCAGATCGTAGGGTTGGAATTTCTAATTCTATTAGTATTACAACTTCGGTCCTATAAGTTAGGTTAAAGGGTGTTTCACCGGTTGCTGTTTTGACAGTGGTCCTGTAGGCCCATAACATGCTAAGTAGCTCATCTACCCATAGTCCTTTGGCTCGAGATAACCGAGCTTTGATTCCTCATATTATTGCTCTGTTGGTAACTTCGGTTTGCCCATTAGCTTGAGGATGTGCCACTGATGTGAATCTTTGTTCTATTCCCATTTGTTCGCACCAGTCTTGGAATTTAATGCCTTCAAACTATTTTCCACTGTCGAATATTAGCACTCTTGGTAGTCCAAACCTGCACACTATGTTTCGCCAGAAAAAAATTTTGGATGTTGCGAGCTATTATTGTCACTAGGGCTTCGGCTTCCACCCACTTAGTGAAATAATTCACATCTACTAATAAAAACTTTCTTTGTCCCTTGGCTGGTAGGAAGGGCCCCAATAGATCTATGCCCCACTGTGCAAATGGCCAAGGGCTAGTTAAGTATCTTAGTTCGACATTGGGTTGGTGTAGGATGTTCGCATACTGTTGGCACTGATCACAACACTAGACCAGTTCGGCTGCGTCTGCTTTCATGGTGGGCCAATAGTATCCTTGTCGTAGGGATTTTTGGGCGAGGCCCCTGCCCCCTAGGTGTCCTGCACAGAGGCCCTCGTGGATTTCTCATAAAACTTGATTTGCCTCATCTTGCCTTAGGCATCGTGAAGGATCTTCTATAGAGAAGCTCGCCTACTATCACGTAGTGAGTTGCTTGTCACTCTACTCGGCGAGCTGCATTTCTTTCTATTGGTAGTGCGCCGTGTTTTAGGTAATTGTAGAGTGGGTCAATCCCACTTGGCCCAACGACAGTGATATTGGCGACCTCCTCACTCGCTTTTTCTATCGAGGGTCGCGATAGTTCTTCGATGTAGATGGTTTGTTTTGTCGAGTCCAACATGCTCGCTAATTTGGAGAGGGCATCAGCCTCTGTATTCTTTGATCTCGGGATTTGTTGGAGATACCATGACTTGAAAACTGGTAGGAGTTCTCTGACTTTGGCGAGGTATGCCATCATGGAGGAGTCTCGAGCCTCATAATTCCCATTTACTTGGTTTACGATGAGCTGTGAGTCGCTGCATATCATCATGTGTTTGGCTCTTACTTATTTTGCTAATTCCAATCCGTATAGTATTAATCCATCTCCGCTTCAACACCGATGAGACGAGCCGTCCACGTGAAGTATCCAGGGCTCTTCGTCCCAGCTCGCTTTCTCACGAGGTGGGGGTACCATGCTGGATAAGGCTTCCGTTGTTAGCACCATCTTCCTGGGCGATGGTGAGCTGAAGGTACACGGCGATAAAATCTGCTAGGACTTGCGCTTTGATCACTATGTGCAACTCGAATTGGATATCATATTCACTGAGCTCGATTGCCCATTTGGTGAGTTTTCCCGAGATCTCAGGCTTCAGGAGAATTTACTGAAGGGATGAGAGAT
>NW_010729272.1:329788-352581 GCF_000365185.1 Nelumbo nucifera | reverse complement strand
TGAGATTCTTAGAGGGGGTCAAAACCTGGGTATGTTGGGACAGTCCGAGAATTCATCTGAGTGGGTGATCATAGTGACAGGATCAACCCCTTTGTCAGACAAAGTGAATGATCAAGGATGCACTCTCTCTGATGGAAACCAAAACTGCCGGCAGTCGATTTCAACCGTTGAAATTTGTTTTTGCAAAATATATTTATATGGAGATATACTTATATATATTATGGTTTCAAAATGTTTGCAAAAAGGTTTTAATTCCCGGGATCCATGTGAGTAGAGAGTACAACACTGTACTTTGCAGCTGAGGGAGAGGTCCTCTCTTGTCGGGCAGTGTTTGATCATTATGGGTTGAGAGATTAAGTGTAAGACCATTGAGTGTAATACTTGATGGGCTAATCTTGCATCGGCCCACAGTCATTGGGTTTTTATAAGGTGGCTTGACCCAATGACCATTTAGTGTAAATGTTGGGCCCATTAAGAACCCATGGTGATGGACTTAGGGGTTCACTGTCTCCTACAGTGAATTCGGCTAGGCCTTGTAACAGAGGTTGGGCTGAACCCATGTGGCTGATGTGTAGATCAATGTTTGGGTCCCACGCCATACAAGGATATCCAATTGGGCAGCAGTTTGGAGGGTAAGTGAGCAAATAGGCTTAATGGGCCTAAAGCCCAATTTGAACTAGCTTAATGAGATTAATTAAAGGAGGGCGGTTCTGGGATTTAGATCAGCAGATAGGATAAGGGATTGTCCCTATCCACTCAGAGAGTCCAGATCCAAATAAAGATTTGGATCAGGAAACTCCTAATTAGATTAGGAGGGCTTATCTTTATCCACAGATAAGATAAGGGATTATCCTTATCTCTTAAAGAGAGTCCATATCCAAATACAAGATTTGGATTAGGAAACTCCTAATAGGATTAGGAGAACCTCTTTTTACGGCTATAAATAGGAGAGTAGGGTGAACCCTCATTACAGATCAGAAATCATCTGACTGACTATTGAATTCCAGAGAGAGACAACACAATTTGACTGCACTGTCTCCTTCTCCCTGCTCTTGCCGCCATACCAGTTCGATCTCCACCTGTGGGAGCGATCAAGAAGAGTTCTTGATATTACTTTTTGGCAGAAAAGGTAATATGAAGTTGTCCTCACTAGCCCTCCATTAGATTCTTATTAAAGATCCATCCTGGTGATTCTGCTTCATCCTACACCGTGTCATCTTCGGTGGAAGCAGTCTTTGGATTTTTCCTTGGGCGTGAATACCTTCATTGGAGGTTATTACTACTTCGTATCAGGTATAGCCCTCCACTCCCTTTTGGTGTTCAGATCTGGTCTGGTTTGGGTTCAAGATTGATCATTGAAAATGTAGTTTTCTAAAATAGGGAATGTGATTCCCACGTGGGAGAGAGAGAAATTTTTGAAATTTCGCCCAACTTTCCTACAGGGTTCGGCCATCCATATGATGGATCTCTCATCCCTTCATCTTCTTGCATGGTGCCTTTTCTTTCTTCTGGTAAGCCCGGCGGAGCTCGCCGCTTTAGAATGTGGATCTGGCTGCGCACTCGAGATTGAGGCAAGCCTTATTGATTCTGGTGGTTGGATGGGGGAGGAGGTTCAAAATTGATGAGGTCGAGCGGGGGTCCAATTGATGAGGCCAAAAATGGTCCCACCAATAGATGAAGCACATAATATGTTCACTCCCTCAGATCTGATGAGGTGGCTCAGATTGGGTTCAGACTATGGCGTGAGTCGAGCTACAGGCCGAGCTGGGGGTCCGATTGTTTGCGGAGCTGTTTCAGGCGAGCTGGTGGTCGATGGAGGGTCGAGCTCGCCCTAGATCGGCCGCGTATCTAATGTTGACTACCACGTGTTACTCCAGCGAGCTGTTCTGTTGTGTCAGACGTTGTGGGCCGAGCTCGCTCTAGCTTGGCTTCATACCTGATATTGACTGTTGCATGTCGAGCCAATGGGCTATCTTGCTGAGTGGGACGTTACATCGCCAACAACGTCCACATGTCCATCATCAAGTGGGTTGACCAAAATTCCCCTCATCAGTTCTGTTTGGTTTGTGGGATGGTAAAGATAAATATGGAATATTTTCAAATATTCTTAGTTTCTCATGTTTGTATTGTGGGATATCATGAAATGGGTGGAAGAGGGTTGGGTAATAGATCTCAATTTTTTGGATGTCGAATCCGATCATTTTGATGGAAAACATGTGGAGCAAGAGGAAACTTGTTTAATATAAAAAACACCTTCCTTGTAGTGTTTTTAAGAGTTAATATTAGAACCATAACCCATTAATAAATTATTAATTATTTAATAAGTCAATAATAAAATAATTTAATTATAATTAATTAATAAAATAAAATACTACATACTAAAAAATACTATTGATAATTAACAAAAATAGTTAATAATTCATTAATTAAACAATTATTAGCACTTAAATAATTATTTTATTATTAATTTACTCAATAAATAATAATAATGTTAATTAATTGTTAACTATTTATCGCAAAGTGAAATTCAAGGAGGTCTTTATTGCAAATAAATATTTAAGGGTATTTGTCATTGATCCTATAATACAGGGGGTGTTTATAATTTACCCTTTTATTTTTCAAATGCTCGTTTGTTTGCATTTTCATTGGAGGTCGTATGCAACATGGTTGTAGCAGATTTTATTTGAGGGTACATTGGGCCTCTACATACAGCTAAAGCCCAAATATGCATGAGCATCTGAGCACGCTTAAAAAGCACGTTAGATTGCCAAAATGCTCATCACTAGGGATGGCAATGGGGCAGGTTTGGGGAGGGTTTTTTCAATTCTAGACCCTATATATCTCCCTAAACATCCCAACCTGTACCCGCCCCAAAATCTGTAGCAGGTTGGATTTTGAGAATCCAAATCTCCTAGCACATGAAAATGCAAAACCCTCCTGACCCTACTCTCCCCACATTCAAGGGTAGGGGCGGGTTTGGTTTAGAACCTGCAAACATCTAATTTTCTATTATTTCTTATTATAGATAAGAAATAAATAAGTAAAATAACCCAAACAAATAACAAAATTTCCAATTATTTGATTAAGACATGTAAAAAACACATAAACTATCAATTATCCTTCACATACAATTCATAAAATTTAAAATATTATTAAATTCAACACCTAATACATACAATTTATATGCTTTCCAACAATATGTGGGTCAGGGATGGTTGGATTTAGCCTAATACCATACCTTATCCGTAGCCAAAAAAAAACACCCCATTGGGACGGGTGCCCACCGGGTAGTGTAGAAATTGCCATGTCTATGTGTCAAATTAGCACATGCAAATTGGGTTGGAGTTGGACTAACCCAGCCGAACTGTGGTCTTGTTGGTCTAGCCTCCAATGAGCATCGAGTTGAGTTTTCATCGAAAATTCTCAACCTAATATGAGTTTGGCTACATTTAGGGCTGAAGATGGGATCTAAATAACAAGTTATAGACAAGAAACCTCCTTTCAGGCTTTCACCCTTGAAATTTGATCTGATATGTTTGTACCAAATTCATATATGCGCCCCACAATACATCCCAACCGTGTATTGAGAATATCTCCCAATGACAAGTACATGAGATGTTTCCAATGCATGTTGAGATGTGCATGTGGGGCATAGATGTGAACTTGTATGTACCTTTGGGCTTTGGCAACTCTTGTTAGTGGTAGACTGGTCAGTTTATTTTATGCAAATGGGTCGTTTTAGACCAGTGATTTCAAACCATCATTGACCCAGACGGTTAGACCATTCGGCTCGAATACTGTCTAGGCAATTGGTTCCGTTTCATTCTTAACCTGTTATTGGGCCAAAAACCGTTGACTTGGTCAGAGAATCATTGACCTGGAAGATGAAACCGTCAACCCATTCGACCTGGACAGTGGTTTGCGATTTAATAAAGTTGAGAGGAGATTAGAGAGGGGAGAAACTGAGACAAGAACGATCTCAGATCTGAGTTCACTAGACCCCAAATATATAGCGGAGAGAAGAAGAAGAAGAAGAAGAAGAAGATTGCAGAGGTGGGATCTACATCTGCTTCCCTCCTTCCTTCCTTCTTTTCCGTTCTTTTTTTCCTTTCCTTTCTTTCTTTTCCTCTTTTCTTCTTTCTTTTGGTTCTTTCTCAGCCGACAACCACAGTCTCTCTATTCTCATAAAAGACTTCAAGTCTAAGAGTAAGAATATTTGCCCTAATAATGCAAACTGTCCGAACTGTTCAGCCCAGATGGTCAAACCACTGACCCAGAAACTGGTGGCCACAACGATTCTGTTTCTGGGATGGTTTTTAAGCCTTGTTTTAGAATTTATCAGGTCAATGCAGGTCGGTCACACGAGAATCATAGGCAATACATCAAAGGATCTAATTTCATGGTCTTAGCTCAAAGCTAAATCACATTCCAGCAAATGTGAATTCGGAGTCTAGGTCTGCAACCATTCCACCCTTCAAAGCCAAGGCCATAAACAAAATCATGCACCCAATGTTATTCCCATAACATTGGAGAGTCTAGATTGGCTGGAGACAAAATTATGTACACAGAGATGAATAACTATCGCAAGTTAATACGGAAGTGTTTCCGTTATGGTATAGGGCTCCGGATCTCCTGCCCACATCTACCCACAATACACTACCTGAAGACTGGCGTGTTTACTTGTGAGGCATGCCAGTATGCATGATTTTGTCTAATGGCCTTTTTTTTTTTTCTTTTTGGTTTTTGAAAGATAGAGATGCAATGGCACCACCATATAATTCTTGTTAGGTGTCTGCTCTCTTCTCCCTGAGATTTTGTGGCTTTTCACCGCTTAAGAGATTAGAGATCACACAATACGCTACATGCTATTGCAAACTGGAGCACTAGAAAAAAAAACAGAAAAGCTTAATGATTTTGTTCTATGAGATGCCAATAACAAAGAGAAAAAGAACCGGGATATTCCAATTCCAAGTTTCAAATAACGAGTCTCTGAATCATTAACCCCACTATTTAATAACCTTTCCGCAAACTGGTTAGAGTGGCCTCGCCAGTTTCTTCTCCCTTGTGTTTTCGTTTTCGTTAATCTGGATTGTCTTTGTCAACATGTGTTACCAATGGTTTTATCAAAGTCTGCTTGTGTAAGACGAAGAAGAAGAACGATTATGGTCAACCTTACCAAATTCTCTTTATTTATCAGGTTTAATGTAGAAATGTGGGACAATCTAAATAGATCTTGTACATTATATGTGTTGGGCTCACAACAATTGCCCATATTATAAAAATAAAATCTTCAAACAAAGACAACAATAAAAAGCACCATTAATAACACAAAAGATTTATGTGGTTGAAACTTAATGCATGATTACTACTATGGGAGAGATAAAAACCATTTATTATTATAAAATAAAATGAGAAACAGTATATATACCTTTTGATATCTTTCAATATAAAGAATAAAATAAGAGAATAAAATTATGTTCTTACATCGATAGTAGACCTGGCAAAAGCTTATCCAACCCACGAACCTGACTCAATCCAACCTGAAAAAACAGGGTTAGGGTCTCATATTTAGCTACCCGAAGACCTGACCCAGAAAAAAACTGGATTGGGTTGGGTCATAGGTCAACCCGTTGATCCGATTGTTAGGTCTAATTAGGACTATTTATGCATTACTAGAAGTTTCCACTCTTTAATTTTTACTATTTAGTCTTTACTCTTTATTGTTACTCTTTGAATTGTTAAATGTTCAAGTTATTTTATTTTATTTTTGGAATTTTAAGGTTAATTCCTTAATTTTGGCATTTTCACGTACTTTTTCTTTATTTTTTAAAATTTCATTTCCTTTTTTGGGATGACCCGAATTGACCCATGGGTTAACCTAACCCGAACATTTAGGGTTAGGGTCTAGCATTTGACAACCCAACCCGAAATCAATCCAAAGTGTCTTGACCCAACTCAATTGCTAGGTCTAATCAATAGCACTCTTATTTTCTCAATCTCATTTTTTTTTCCCTCTAACAGGAAAAAGAACAAACTTTCTTTTTCTTTCTTTTTTTTTTTCAAATCAAACATAGGAAAAAAAACGATTTTATATACAAAACCCACTTAATCTAAATGGAGGACCACACATAGAGTTAGATTATAAACTTAATCCAATAGTTAAAAAACAAAGCTTTATTTGGAAGAATATAAATACAAATATTTACGATGCAAATACAAGATTTAGAAATACAATATATAAGGTTTTGTATTATATATATATATATATATATTTCTATTTGCATTATACATATAGTACAATATATAAAGTTTTGCACTGGTGGATATAAAAATGGAATTATGCTAATTTGGAAAGAATATAAATACATATACGTATAGTGAAAAACTTTATATATTATACTATATAAATTATTGAGATTGTGGCTTTGTTATACCAAAGGTGGAACGATATCAAATAGAAGTTTCAATAACCAAAAAAACTCAAATATTCTCCCTAAAGTACTTTTGCAAATATAAATAGAGAAAGCCTATAAGTTATATATATTTGGCGAAAAAAAACAAAAGAACCACAATACACTATAATTGGTCTAATAAATTAATCGACTCTACCTTAAAGCTAATTTCAATAACATCTTCAATGTCGCTGCAGCTCAGTCAAAGCTGAAGCCTTTCCAAGCGGCCTCAAACTGTCAGACTTGGGGGACAAAGAAAACAAGTGTCTGCTACCCACAAGAACATTACTCACCCTATCCACAAGTTGTTTAGACCCTGAAAGCTCATTGGTTCACTTATTCATCAGTTCAACCATCTGGTTCTATCCTTGGGTGACAACATTATTTTATTTTATGGTGCTAGTCTGCTAGATTCTTTTAATCCAATTCTAAAATAATAGTATATTTTATAATGTTCTCTAAAATTGATTCCTAATCAAAACCAATTTTAGAATGCTATGCAATTCTTATTATTTTTTTAATTAAAAGTGGGTTCATTTGTTGAAATCTTGAAAGGATTCCAATTTTGTAGTCATTAAGTAAATTTAATCATGGAGAGGTTAGGAATTTCTATCTGGGAGTCAATAAGGAAAAGGAATTGTTACCAGCCTTCAAGTAAAACATATTTTCTCCCATTTTCAAAGGGCTAAATAAATTTTAATTTAAAGTAAAAGTATATAAATTTTAATTCAAAGTAAAAATATTAAAAAAAAATTGGGAGAATGACGGTTCAGCCCAGGGTCAAAATTTGTAGGCCCAAAGTACTGTTGGGGTAGGTGCCAGCTTGGAATTGATGCCAATTCACGGGCGGGCGTTGGTGCATAGAATGAGGGTTATTGACATTTTGAATGTTTATAGCTCTGCAGTGAAAATCAGTAATCTGCATTGAGCCTGTCCGTACTTTTCTGAAAAAACTTTGGCTATTTGGGAGCTTCTAGGGCATGACATGTTACTATGGGTGTGGGTAGAAGAGTATGCAACCAATAATCTTTTAATTGAAAAGATGAGCAAGAAATTGAGTAGGATAACATGTCATGTGCAGAAAGCTCCTAGCACAACCTAGATCGTTTTTCCCAAACAACCAAGGCTCCATTTAGAAGGAGTACAAATACAGATATATATAGCACAAAACCTTTAATTTTATATTATTTTGTATGTATTTGTACAGTACATATTTGTATTTCTACTCTTTCCAAACTGACCCTAAAGTTTTTTCAAAATAAATATAGAGTGGCATGGGCTTAAAATAAAAATGTCTCCACATTTTATTTCCTAATTCAAAATAGGTTATTAGCTCGTATCAGAAAATTTGCCTTTTATTAATGATTATAATTGTTTTAGTTTCATGTCACATGATCACAAATTTTTTTTTAGGGTCCAAATCAAGGTTCAAAGTATCGACATGTATCAGTTGATACGTATCGTTTCAGGAGCTCCCTGATATGCCCCTATAGGGGTGGTATCGGGGTTTTGACTGGTTCAGGGGGTGGAAGAGCCCTAAACCGGTCCCCCTAAACCGGTTTTGAAAAAAAGAAGTAAAAAAAATACTGATGTAGCGTATCAGGCGTATCGATATTTTGAACCTTGGTCCAAATAACAATTGTACCCTCCCACTATTCCGATAGTTACAAAATTTGTGCAACTTAAACATTATCTATTTTGAGCATTAATTCTCCTTTCCCTTATTTTTACATTTTTGGATTTTTATTTGTAAATAATTTTAAATATATTTAACACAAATGTTATATTAATTCTATTTATTTTTCATTAATCAATAATATTTTAAAATATTGTGATTTATAATGTTTTAATGCATAATTTATGAATTTATATCAATAAATCTATTAGTACATATTAAAACAAAATTGGCCAACCGATGAGGGAGGCTTTCTCCTTGGTTGCCTCTCTCTCTCTCTCTCTCTCTCACACACACACACACATTTAAATAATCTCCTTTCCTAACATCACCTAATTTATCTCACATTACCAACAAACCATACTCTTTCCCTCCCCCTATATCTCCTAATCAATAAATCTATTAATGCATTTAATTTTTGATCCATGTATTAAAATGATTAATGTTTAAGTTAAAATTTTCTTTGAAAATGGTTTGAATTAAAACTTAAATACTGAAACAAGATGAGAAAAAATATTTAAAATACTAATAAGAGAAAAATAAATAATACAATAAGACAAATAATAAAATAAAAACTTAATAATTAATTAAAATATTATTATAATTATAAAATAATGTTTACAATTGTCCTTATAAAATCTCTCTCTCTCTCTATGAGACATTTTGAGCCCCACACATCGCTATAGCAAGAAGATTTCTCAAGAAAATATAAATTTTTAGTTACTAATTTGAATGGATCTTGATTGACCCAATTTGGTATGCCAAATTTGCTATATAAAATTTTATAAAAAATGTCTAGAAAATAAATATTAGAAATGCTATTTATTATCATATTTTTGTTAAAATATTATTTTCTTCAAAAATATTTTTTTGAATTTTTAACAAATATTTTTTCTATTGTATTTTCCAAATATTTGTTAAAAATTCATTATTTTTTCTACAAATTATTTAAAAGTTTCAGTGCTACATGAATTCTCTCCATTGTCTTATAGTTCCATTGCGGTGAATTTAAGTTTTGGATTGGCTTGTTCCCCCCAAACTTTGCTAATTTTCTACGAGAAAAAGAAAGCGGGAGAAGAAATGAAATAGTGGCCCAAAAATCGCAACCCATCAGGAGGACGAAGTTCATGGGTTGGGTTATTTGAATATTTAAAAATCGGTTGACTTGCTAGCTTCAATTATCGGTTGATACTATACTAAAATGATCTGGTTTGACTTAGTTATAAAATTTAGAAAATAAAAAGAGTAAACAAGAGAAATTCTTACTGAAAATTAAATTTATTAATTAAAAAATTCCAGAAAATAAGGGAAGATAGTAAAAAAATATTAACAATCTTGTCAATTAACAAAAAAAAAATAATGACAATTTAAAAAAAATAAAAAATTAGAAACTTAATTTTTTAGTTAATTGATAAAATAAGAGAAATTTTCACTACAAATAACAAATTTTTAATATATAAAAAGTGATAATATTAAAATTAGAAAGTAACAAAAAACACAAATAAGGGAAAATTAAAATCAACAACTTACTCTACACAATTAACTTATTAATTAAAGTAAATTAAATAACTTAGTTTTAATAACTTACTCTAAAACTAGTTAAACTAATTTTATAAATTAAAAAGTATAATTTAAGAATAAATAAAAAATAACATAATTAAAAAACAATAAAAAATTGGAAATAGATTTAGAAAAAAAATTATTAGTTAGACTGATGCAAGTTAATGAAAACATAATTTAATTAAAATCAATATTTTTTTAATTGAACTTAATAAAAAAGTAACTATCCCTCTCCCTAATCCCTTCTAGATGGATAGGGTTCAGCTTGTCCCAATTATAAATGTCCTAACACTCATGTCTAAATGTCACTTAACAAAGCCTATGCATCCTATTTAATCGTAATAAAATCAATAAAATGTAATAAAAATAGTAAAAATTAAAATAATAATAAAAATTAACACATATTTATCTAGTGTTTGACTATGATACTGGATACATGATATCCAACAAGTTTATGATCAATCAACCGGTATCATGAAAACATATTAACCAATCATGTGGAATTTATCAAAATTCATGAATGCATTTTGATTGGTCAAAACTGTTTCGGTACCATGCCTTTTTGACATCATAGTGTAAATACATGTATTTCCCTATACCGGCAACCGCGATGAAGGCATCAAAACTAAGCCTGCGATGAACCTGTAGCCTATTACAGGCTTGCGATAAGCCCGTAGCCTATCACAGGTCTGCAATGGGCCCAAAGCCATCGTAGACTTGTTGGATTGAAAATCCACCGCATGACTGCAACAAGTCGAAGATGCTCATGACAAGACACCCGACAAATTATGTGAACATGTCGAATTAGTCCTGATGGCGTCAACACTATGTCAACACAGAAAACCTACAAAGGGAAGTAGCACACGTGCGTTGTGAGAATCCTTGGACAAAAGGAAACTCCGCCATAGGAAGATCTCACCGACACGTGGCGAACCCCTAACAACATCCTCCTGACAACCGACATCAAATTGTGGATTCCTTTTCCAAACAGGAATCAAACTTGTTTTGGATCCTTCCCTCTAGGGCCTCGGGATCTGCACTTATAAAAAGTGTTAACAAACCAAAGCGAAGACATGATTCTATCGATTGGGAACCCCCTTACTACTATTGCTACCCGATACCTCTAGCCTTTTTTCGTCCTTCAAGGAGACCACCACACTTAGCCTTACCACCCCACTCACATTAGAATATCTTATTATATAGATGACATTGTTGTGAAAGCTAAGAAAAGAGAGGACCACACCAAGGTACTGAGTAAGGTGTTCACATGATATCGATCCTTCAACCTGAAACTTAACCCCCTCAATTGTACGTTTAGAGTGCTATTGGGAAAGTTTCTAGGATACCGGGTCGATCACACTAGAATCCTCCCAGACGAAGGCAAGGTGAAGGCAATCCTAGACCTCCCTCCCCAAGCAATGAATCACAGCTCAAGATGTTCCAAGGGAAAKTGTCCTACCTTAGGAGATTCATTCCTGATCTTACACATGCCGCATCTCCCCTCCTCAAACTCACCAAGAAATCCGTAGTGTACAAATGGTCATCGCAGCATCAGGACGCCTTTGACCAAGTAAAATAGGCCCTAGCTCACCAACCATGTCCTCACAAAAAAGTGGCCAAGAATTCCGGTTATACATCGCATCCAATTCATAAGCCATAGGGTGCCTGTTAGCCCAAGAAAATGAGAAGGTAGAATGCCCCATTTACTATGCTAGTAGGACATTAAATCCAATAGAGAAGAACTGCTCACACATCGAACAACAGTGTCTAGCACTTGTCTTTGCTACCCAGAAGTTCAAACATTACATATCAGGTCAGAAAGTGGTATTGATAGCAACAAACAACCCAATCAAACACTTCATAGAAAGACTACCACTCTCTGAGCAGCTAGCCAAATGGATGATGCAACTGAGTGAATACAGTATTGAGTATGCCCAGTCGAGAGCAGTCAAATGCCAATCCATTGCCGACCTGCTGGCAGATTTCCCATCCAGTAATGACTTCCCCATCTCTGATGAAATACCAAGTGACCTCCCCGTCATAACAACAGTAGAAGACGCTGAATGGACCTTCACTTTCGATGGCAACAATACCAACTCCTCTACGGGCRTAGGAGTAACCCTAACTTCACCCGCTAGCGAAACTTCAACATACTCCTTTAAGCTACAGTTCCCTTGCTCCCACAACATCATAGAATACAAGGTCTTGGTGTTAGGTTTAACAGTCGCAAGGGACTCTGGAGCGAAGAAAGTGAAGGTGATTGGGGACTCAAAGCCAGTAATAGGATAGATGGGGGAGACACCACTGTGAAGGAGCTGATAGTCCTGCCATATAGAACCTTAATCCAAAACTTGAGTAAGGACCTGAAGGTGTGCTACGAGCACCAAAACAGAGAACCTCATCGTGACATCATGGCCCTTTCACACCTGGGGTGTCGACTTAATAGGCAAAATTCACCCACCTTCCAAGGGATACTTCTTCATAATAGTTTCCATAAACTACTCCACAAAGTGGGCAGAAGCCATACCTCTAAGGCGGATTTGCACTGAGAATGTGGCCAATTTCCTTATGCAACATGTCGTCCACAGGTTTGATGTCCCAATGAGAATTCTCACCGATAATGGACTGTCAATAAAAAACCAAGAAGTCCGCGACTTATTAGGACAATACGGGGCACATCTAGGAACCTCAACAACATACTACCCCCAAGGAAATGGATAGGCAGAGGTGACCAACAAAACCTTGCTAAAGATGCTTAGCAAGATGGTCACAACACTCAAAAGTATTGGGAAAATAAGTTATCCGAAACACTATGGGCATACCACACATCGCTAAAAAAGAGCATACAGGCAACACCCTATTCCTTAGTCTATGGACAAGAGGTGGTCTTACTAGTAGAAATACAGATAGTCTTAGCTAGAGTAGCTTACACGATGGGGAAACAGTTTCATATAGAAGAAATGAATCAACAACTTTGCGATAAGCTGGTATTCGGAGTGGAAGACAAAGAAAAGTCTCTCTAAAAACAAATTAAGTACAAACAACTCATGGCGTCCAACTTCAACAAGCTGGTGAAACCCTAGAAGTTCAAAGAAGGGAATAAGGTGTTGAAAACAACCCTACATGTGCGACAAGGAAACTAAGTTGGAAAGTTCACACTTAACTGGGTCGAACCATATATCATATAGGAAGCACACCCAACAGGGTATTACGCGCTATGGGATTCACACACAAACAAACAAGATGAAACAATGAATGGTCACTGGCTCAAATTGTACAATGAATAATATTGTCTTTTCATTTCCCTTTATTTATATACACCAAATCATCATGCAATTATTAATGCATTTTTTTCGTTAAATATGTATGCATCATGTCACTAGAATTTATTTCCTTTTAGTCATGTGAGATTTCATCATTCATTTGCGATACTTGACTCTTTATATTACGAAACTACTTTTTCATACTAACTATTTGATGTGCCTGAACTTGCGAATATCTTACATACCTTGGCAACCCTAGGAAGGCCCTAGCAACCCCAGGTGCGATCTTACATACCCTGGCAACCCCATGCATGATCTTACATACACTAGCAACCCTAGGAAGGTCTTAGCAATCCCAGGCGGATCTTACATACCTTGGCAACCCCAAGAAGGCCTGAAAATCCCAAGAGCGATCATACATACCCTGGCAACCCCAGGTGTGATTTTACATACCTTGGCAACCTTAGGAAGGCCCTATTAACCCCAGGTGCGAACTTGCATACCGTGGCAACCCCATAGAGGCCCTGACAACCCCAAACATGATTTTACATAACCTGACAACCCTAGGAAGGCCTTGGCAATCCCAAGAAGGTCCTGGCAAACTCAGGTGCGATCATACATACCCTAGCAACCCTAGGAAGGCTATGGAAATCCTAGGCGTGAATTATCATTCCCTAACAGTCGCCCCAGGCATTGCATCTTATGTATGAAGCTCTGGGCATTAGCAATCTACCTCATCGCAAATAGACACAAATATAGCAGTCCCACAAAACTTACTATAATCAAACAACTACACAAGAACTCAACATTGATAATTCCCGATACCAACCATCTCACACCAAAACCAGTAGAGAAAATATTCTTTCGAGGGATCGCTAATCTTCYAGATTGACTAAACTACATATCCCGTGCTCAACACAAATAAAATTACATACATGTTTCACGATATGCGAAACTATCGTCACAAGAATATTGGTATACTGTAACAAAGCGATTGCAACAAGTGCTCAAATCACATCACAAGAGTAATATTATATTGCAAAACTCAGCCTTCTAAATGGGATGCCACCTTGCCACCCCCATGCCATATTTTTAGACGAATATAGCATACTGTTGAGATTACCTCACTCAAACAATTGTATAGGAGTGTAACACATAAAGCACTCTTCTAGTCAACTGTCGAGCTTTCGACCAAGCTATGACGTGGCCCACAACACCGGCATGCTACAACAGAGTAATTGTGATAAAGTGCTCAAACCATATTACAAWGAGTAATGCCATATTCCTCCTATCACCTTGCACACTAAATTGGGGGGCTTCCCATTACCTTTGCACTATATTTTCCCCTACCTGATAGTTCACTTGCTAGAAAGAACAATCCTAATATTTCAAAACTATCTTTGCATGGCCCTAATCATTGCTAGGAGTTAGGCAATGATTCATACTAATCGCAAATATCAATGCTTTGTATTTTCCCAAGTCTAGCATTAACATGACACTATGCACATATCTCAATTACTTCCCCACTTATTAAAGCTCCGCTCAAGCATGGTAACATTACTCTGGGACCATGACAAGTCCCCAACAAACAATAAACTTAGCAAACAGAAGTAACAAAGTATATAACACGAAAAATACATTAGAGCATGATGGTCAACATGAAGAAAAGTTTAATTTAGTATTATCCATAATCGAACATTTACATAACAAGAATGATGGGATACAAAAAATACAAGTCTTCTATTCACAAAACCACTTTTTACACATTTCAGTGTTCTCCTCTAAACTCTCTTTGCTTCTGAATCCCGATGATCTCTTGGTGCTCTTCTTGTAGTTGCAATAAAGCCTTTTGTTGATGAGTGACTTCATCAAGAAGAGCCGCTACCTTCTCTTCGGTCTTCAAGATATAGGCATTCACAACCTTCAAACACTTGTATAGATCATCTAGGCCCTGGGAAGTCAATGGGATAGACTCCTTATGACTAGTTTTCCAGAATACGTAAGCCATGCGAACAACGCGCTCCTGGATATTCTCCATCACGAAGCCCGTCATGGCGAACAAGACATAGGTTTTTAACCAATGAGAAAAAAGAGACCATGATAACAACTCCACTGATTGAGACATGATGGAATTCATCAAGCCGGTCATGGTGCTCAGGGAGGCGCTCATGACCATAGGTGGGAAATCGATAGTAGGCAACCACCCCTTCTGGATAATCAAGGACATTGTATCCACAACGTTGCAGGACATAACAGACTATTCTCACCTATGGATGGATTGGACACAACAAAGCTGATAAGCACCATGTCCTCTTTCTCATAGTAATATGTCAACTCTTGGTGCACTATTGCAGGTTTCGCAGAAATCTCCAATTTGTTGCAAGGCTTCTCGGACACATAATCCCCACAAGCTAAACATCCACCATAGGCTCTCCCGAAGCATCATCATCTTCCATGTTCTCCGGGGACTCATGAGAGGGTCGAACCTCCCCTTGTGCCAAACTGGAGGGAGCGGTATCCTCTGTAGAAGCGTCAGGGGCCATAGGCTCTTGTGAGGCATCAAGGGGCCCCACGGGTTTGGCAACAGGATCATCAACAGACCCAATGCCTTCTTGTAGTTGATCAACCTAAGGCCCCAACACCTCCAATGGAGGTCACATTGGATGAGCGTCACTATCGACCTCCTTTTTCTCCACAACCTTAGGATAGAGAGCACCTAATTCCACAACCATCCGCTTGATAAGTTGCGATATAGCAACACGAGCGGATAGAGCCAAAGGATGCCTGAGGGAAACACAAAATCAAAACAACCAAAATAGATAGAAAACATACACTCATAACACAAACATACCTCATCGATGCTAGTACGACCATCAGCCAACCGTGGGCCCATAAAATTAGGACACTCATCTTCCACCTCCACCCTCTTTAAGAGAAAAGACCACAAGCAAACAACAACGATCAAATACACAACAAATAATCAAGAAGCGATATAGAAAACATAACAATAATGAAAGCTTACCAATCTAGAGGCCTTTGATTCTTTCCTTTTGATGAGAGGAGCTATCTTCTTAACATGTCTACCTGCAATTAGGAATGTAATAATTGCGGCTGGCGGCATGACATCCCCCATCGACTGCGTAAACTCCACACCAATCCCCATATTGGAATCCCCACACACGGAAGCCATTTGCACAACCTCTTCACGGGAACCTTCAACCGAAACCTCCCCCGCAACACCCTGATCATTAGGGCCTTGCGCCTGAGTTCGGGATACCTCAACACTCGGTACTACACTAGGAGGCCCTCTAGGACCCAACACAGAACATGAAACAGGACGAGCTCGCCTTACTGTCCTTTGTCATTTGGTTACAGAAGGTTCGCTGCTCTCACCCATCTTAACTATAGGATGCTTACCTTTGGCATCAATGTTGGCTCTCCATAACCACCAGAGTAATCAGAGTAGCCTTATACGACCACATACAACAAAAAGGCCATCTACAGCATTTCCCAGCGGCGGGGCCATCACATGCCTTGGGTTAGGGGTGGCCACGAGCCGAGCTCTTTACGAGCTACTTGAGCTTGGCTCGTGAAAATAAACCGAGCTTGAGCCCAATTTACAAGCTCGTTTATGGCTCGAGCTGAGCTCGAGCCTAAGAAAGCTTGGCTCGTGAGGCTCGCAAGCTAAGCTCAAATAGCTACATACATACATAGATACACACATAATAATAATAATAATAATAATAATAATAATAATAATAATAATAATAATAATAATAATAATAATAATAATAATAATAATAATAATAATAATGAAAATAAAATTATAGAAAATAATATATATATATATTTATTTTTATATCTAATAATAACTAATTATTATAATTCTTAATTATTTAAATATCAAATAAAAAATATTTTTTATATATAATATATTTTTTATTTTTATAAAACATTTTTCTCAAGTCGAGCTCGAGCTTACGAGCTTTTGACTCGAGCCTAGCTCGAGCTCAAGGTTCTAGCTTGAACCGAGCTCAAGCCTTGTACTACCTTGGCGAGAGGAGGTCGAATATATAGCTATTCGGCTTGGCTTGGCTCGAATCCACCCCTAACCTTGGCTATGGTTCTACAACCATGAACATCTGGCACCCACCAAATAGAGCACACAAATAGTCGGACAGAACCACACATCTCCATATGCATGAAGCCAACCAAAGGAAAACATGTGATGCCTGGAAAGGCAAGCCCGTTGTGGTGTTGCCAAAAAAATCCTCGCCATTAGACTGTAGAAATTGCGAACCCATACCATCGTACCCAAACTAATGAAGGAGGTGGTCAGGGTGATACATAGTCATCTGCGCCTCACCAGAGAGGTCCAAATACGCAATCACACTAGGCCACAAGATCAGACGAGAGCTCGAACTACAAGATTATCGATGCCTACGACGCATTGCTGATCACCGCCTTTAGGCACACTTCTCCCTATACAGAAGGGCATAGCATGGCGAATAGAATGCACATAAGGACGAGCTACAAAACTCTCTGAAGTGGCAAACCCCGATTCTATTTCACTGATGCCAAACCCCTTGTCCCGTTTGGAATTAAGCCACCACTTTCCATGACATACATCCAATGTCACATCCTTAGTATCCTAACCGACCAACGTCACCATGCTGATAGACAATGGAGATAAGCGTCGAGGAGTCATGCTTATAGGGAAGTGTTCACAGAAGAACATGAATAAGGATGGGGCAAGTACATAGGATGTACGATGCTTGCAACTCGGATCCATAACCTGATGGGTCGTGTTGTCCATCTGCTCATAAAGATACCCCAAGAACATGGAAGGCAGGGGAAGTTGATGACCATCGGCTTCCAGAACCACGAGTGGGGCCAACATTATGCGGACACCATAAATAGGGTTCCCGGGGAATAGAAACCATGATGTGACATAGAGAATAAATGCGGTGAGGTGGCACAAGCTGTCTGCTTTCCTAACCATGACGTTCAACACACTCTTGCTCTCAAACCAATAGCTTAACCATGCTTCAAGGGGCCACTTCCCCCGAGTGGTCATTGTATCCACTTATGCCTTGAAAGCATCTATCTCTCTCCCCAATTCCGCACGAAGATCTGACAATGCGCTGGAATAGACTCGGCATATTGCAAATGGTGGACTGAAACGACACCGACTAACGACAAAGCAAGTAAAGCAGCCACGTCTTAAACGGTGACACCAAATTCGCCGAACACGCTAACAAACATATGCGGCCGATCGCACGAATGGGATAGAAGGGGCTACATATAGTCCACCCCTTCCCTACCTAGAAGATGCATGAAACAATCAATGAACCTCAGGAGTCTAGCATTGTGCAACAACTGACAATACATGGGATTTTCAAGAATGAAAATAGCCCATGAGGTAAAGTTTGCAAAGGATTTGGAGTCGTTGGTCCTCAGTTAAGAACACCTAAAGGAAACAGTGCACTTTGGGCAACCATATAGACATGTAATCTCATTCCCCTCCACAGCATCAAACGCGTCTTCCTTCCCCTTCGACTCCGGCATTGGAGGCCAGAAACCCTTTCCGAGATCACCTACCTTGATAGATTCATATTCAAGTAGCAGTTTGGCAGTGTCCACCTCCTTGACGTAATCAACCATCGGGCAACTAGATTGAGCAATCTTCTTTTGTTTGCGAGGTGCCATCGGAATGAAACCAGGAGCTCTTGACGAAGAACACAACAACTAGCACCAGAATCCGTAACAGAGCACACGACAGAGGTAAACCCTCACAGTAAATTGAAACTTAGGTGGAAAGGAATTCCTCTCTTCAAGAGTATTTAAAACGATCACCTCTCAGAATCAAACCCAAAATCATAGCAAACGATTGATTGACATAGCTACCCAGGTATAAACTATTGCTTTAGTAGTAAATGAAATGTTCGAGTAAAGAGAAAATCATACTTAAATGAAGCCGTTACACGCCCCCAACCACTACAGGGCTTGACAGTTACACCACGCACACACAAATGTGCTAATGGTAAAAACAGCCCCCATGATATAGCGAATGGACGCCGGCTACTCCCCCAACCACTACCAGGAAGATGAATCACACACACTAACAACAAATCCTAAATCACATATCCTTCATTAGACACAGGGGGGGGGGGGTGAAACTAGCACCTCCGGACATATAGGCACACAGGCCATTATATCCATATCAAAAACACAATCAATTATTAAAATGTATATTTAAATCATCGTTAACTATATAATTTTTAAGTGGCATTTATTAAATTGCCATTTAAATCACCTTTAAATGCCATTATATCAACAATTTATTTCACTTGAACATCAATGGTTTAGATTTAACTCCACTGAAGAGAAATTATGTAACAAAAATGGCACGTGGATACCAATTTCTTCTCTCTGGCAACGCATGTCTCTTGCTAGTCTACCAAGAACCATTTAGCAGAAGCCACCACGATAGAACCCTAATTTCTTTGCTTATAACTGTTGTGTTCCCTCCATAAAATCTCGGCTTTTGTTAGAATATTTTTATTTGTTTTACAAGATACTTTGAGTTTGGCTGTGTCGTATCTTCTATAATGGATGAACCATTGATCCTTATCTCATTCTTAGAGCTGCTTACTTTAATTTTGATTCATGTATTCCTTCTTATTTTCTCAGGAAAACCATTAATTACCGACTATTTTTTTGATTTGGGACCTTTAATTCTGGGGTTTCTTTAGGGTTATCGGAGTTCATGGTTGGAGTCGTTGGACCAGTTCATGATTGTTAGGAGTGCTATACCTCATTAGAGCTTTAGCCTAGGGCCTTTCAACATGTAGGGCTTCCAACCTTCATTCATGTAGTATCAATCAGGGTTTCCTCTAAGCTAAGTTCCTTTTTATGCCAAATTTCTTCTTATTTTATATTTCATTTTATTTTTTTTTCTATAAATATATAACGATTAATAATTTATATAGGAAATTTTATGTTAATTGGTTAAATTTTTAACATAATGTAATTGTTTTCTAGGAAATTGTTGGCACATGGAGCAAAGGTGCTTTTGAATTTGATGGAGACATTTAGAAAGAATAGAGCGAGATGACTTTTGTTTATGTATTGTGTTTTTAAGTACGCATTTTGTTGTTTTTTTTTGTGTCTCCACTATTGGATCTATGCCTGGAAAGTGACATTTGTATATATAAATATTTTATCATAAATTTGTTTTATATGAAAATGGTTTATTTGGTTAAATTTCGTAGTTATTTGATTTTTTAATTAAATATATAATATGCATTTGATTTAAAAGGTGTGATGAAATTAGTATTTATTGATATAGGTCCATTTACCATTATATAACAAGCAACATCTTTTTTGTGCTTCATTTTATTATTTTTTAGCATGTATATATGAATATATTTATACATTTAGTGGTAGGAGTGTCAACGGTATTCGAAAATCCGATTTCAAATTCGATATAATCAAGTCGAACTCGGATAATTCAAATATCTAATCGGTCGAATTCGGATATCCTATCCATACTGAATAGTTAATCGGATATGACCTGATTCGATTCGATAAATATCCGAATTCGATCGATTATTTAATTATTATATATAATATATAAAATATTTTATATAATTTATATATATAAAATTAAGTTATATAAATAATTTATATATTTATATACTTTATATCAATAAAATATTTATTTTGTATATTTATTAATTATATAAAATAATTAATTAATCAAATTCGAATCAAATCGAATATTTAATCAGATTCAAATTCGGATATTAATTTTCAATATTTGTCGAATATCGAATTGAATTCGGATATCATATTTTCTAATTGGATTTGGATATTACTTGATCCAATTCAAATTCAATCTGTTTACACCCCTATTTAGTGGTGCTTGTGAATGCCACTCAATCCTAAATGAATAGAATGATTAAGACTTTTTAGTGGCATTTATAAATGCCACTATACAAATAAATATTTTATGACATTTAAAAATGCTGTTAGATAAAGAAATAAATGCTATTATATTGTTGTTGTTAGCTAGCTCTTATGGTAACCTTGTAGTGGCACTTATAATTTCCACTGTAGAGGTTGCTATTTAGTGGCATTAAGAGTTGCCACTAAATGTGCCAACAAATGCCATTATTAAATTTAAAAATGGCATTTGAAACTACCACAAGGATGAAGAAAACACTACTAAAAATAGTTTTTATGGGTGTTTATATAAGTGCCACTAAAATTTTGATAAACACCATTAAAAATAAGTTTTATTGGCATTTATTTAAGTGCCACTAAAAATAGGATAAATGCCACTAAAACTTTTACTGACTCGGATATCGGTGGTTTAATTTGAAAATGTCATTATAGCTTTTAGTGGCGGTTTTACCTATCTTTAGCGGCATTTTCTTGTAGTGCAACAACCTCCAAATTATGCACCCCAACAACAATATCCTTTCCCAAGACGTGCTCAAAAACTTCATGATCCCCACAATAGATGGATAATATAAAATAATCCTGAACCTCAACGGTAGTAGCCACCAAAAGCCTGCATGCAACGCCAAACTCCAAGAGATAACCAGCGATTAGACGAAAGCGAGTTCAAAGTCACCTTCCCCCATGTGTCAACCATAATAATTTAACCCATACCAAAATGCATGATGAAAGAAGCAACACGCGATAAAGGGAGCAAAGAAATCACACCAATCATAGAAATGCTTATTGATAGGAATACACTTACCAAGAAGCAGGGGGGGTTAATTGTAAGTACATGTATTTCCATTTAGTGAAGACCACAATGAAGGCATCAAAACTAAGCCTGCAATGAACTTATAGCCCATTATAGGCCTGTGATAAGCTTGTAGCCCATCATAGGTCTGCGGTGGGCCCAAAGCCATCGTAGATGATGAATCAATTTTTGGTGATGTATCAATTTTTTGTGCTAAGTACCTCGTCATTTGGTATGCTTCCAAGTGGCCGATGACTCAGAGGCCGAAGTGAATTTTTTTGCTAGATGAGGACCTTGCTGCCGAGTTGACCAGGCCGTGTTGGGGGCAGATTAGGTGCCGAGTTAACTAGGCTGAGCTGGGCAGGTTAGGTGCCGAACTGACTTGGGCCGAGCTAGGCAGGTTAGGTGATGACCTGACTGGGCCAAGCTAGGCAGGTTAGGTGACGAGCTGACTAGAGGGCCGAACTGCCTATTAGGTGCCGAGCTGACCAGAGAGCCGAGCTACCTATTAGTTGCCGAGATGACTAGAGTGCCGAGATGGATTGATTATTGAGCTTCGTAGTTCTTTAGAGACCTACAAGGAATCAATGTCAGAGGACCCGGGGTGGCTAACCCTGCGAGGTCGCTCCGATGCTTAAGTCAGTACTCTCATAGTAGACTGTGAGTTAAAAATCACAAAGTATGAGAGCTAGAATATGCTTACTTGCCCCCATATGCCATTGGGGTTGGTGCCTTTATATAGGCATAGTTTGGCGTGGGCTTCACGCACCGCATTCGAGATTTCCGAGAAGTCGTCTAAGTGGTCCGAGATTCCTTGAGGTAACCGCCATGCACGTTGACCACCCTCCGGATCGTTCGGCATGTGGGCCAACTTCCAAGGATCGTGGGAGTGTTAGGATATGCATGCCGAATTTGTCAGCGAGCACGTCTTGCAGGTCACTAGGTCGACGCCTGTGCTAGGTTGCCAGGTTGGCGCTTATGCCAGGCCGTCAGTTCGACGCCTGTTCCAGGCCGCCAGGTCGTGCCAGGGCCAGGCCGCCAGGTCACGCAAGGACCAGGTCGCCAGTTCGCGCCTGGGCTAGGCT
>NW_010729272.1:255788-329431 GCF_000365185.1 Nelumbo nucifera | reverse complement strand
TGGAGGGCCAAATCTGCCCTCATTAGTAGACTTGCTGAACTGAAAAGCCACTGCATGACTGCAACAAGTCGAAGATGCTCATGACAAGACACTTGACAAATTAAGTGAACACGTCGGATTAATCCTATTGATGTCTGCGCCACATCAACACAAAAAACCTGTAAAGAAAAGTAGCACACGTGCGTCATGAAAATCCTTAAACAAAAAAAAACTCCACTCCAAGAAAATTTCATTCGACACGTGATGAACCCCCAATAGCACCCTCCAACGATTCCATCAATTGGAAACCTATCGTTGCTACCTGATACCTTTAACCTTTCTTTGTCGTTCAATAAGACCATCATACTTAGCCTTGCCACCCAACTCATATCATAGATTTTCCCGTTTTTCTTTGAGTTGGATTAGGTACCACTTGGCCCTATTCATATTGTCATAAAATTCATGCCACAATTTCTTTTAATAACATTTGTGCATGGTAAAGGGCCTGACTAGTAATAATTATAAAAAAAGAGAGTATTAATTGTTGATGTTGTTACAATTTGCCACCTGGGACTGCCGATTGTGTAGCCGCATGAAGCGAAAGAAAAAAAGTAATAAGACCTTGTCAATAAAAAATTGCAACATTATCCAAGAGTATCTAGTAGATTCATTCAAAGGACAATATAATTATAAATATATATACAATGTTTCTCGAAGTTCACAACATTTGGATAACCTAATAGATTCATTGTATTTAGAGGATCAAAAAAGAAAAAGAAAAGAAACATGACTCGCTCTTATCAACTGTATATTATAGTATGTTGGTGAAAATTGGGGGGCCATCAATTCACCATTTATCTTTTCAATCTCTCCCTTGTAGGGTGAAAGCTGGAATAGTCCCTCTGTTGATTTGGACTGTTCACCTGAACACACACAAAGCACAAAATTATCATCCAGAAAATACAAGTGCATAGAAGTTGTATCCATCAGCAAAAAACATTGATGTCTATGCATATATATTTATCCTTTCATTCTGCAAACAATATATCCGATCTCCATCAACCCAGAGCCACAACATTGGTTAAGTGTAAAGTGTAAACAATATCCAATATCCACATTCATACATCATCTGACTGTGATCGGAGCTTCCTTTTTTCTGTTTTCCTTGGTATCCGTATAATCGAGTTGGTCGGTGAGAGGATGCAGGTGAACGTAAGGCCACGAATCACCTGCAGTCCGCTATGGGAATGATGCGAAGCAACCATCTCAATTATCTCCATCAGCTCAGCAGCTCAGCGGCTAGAGCTAGCTCATCGGCAGTCAAAGCATCGCGCGTTGCATACCTTCACAGACACGCGGAGAATTTCAATTAACACGTACGCTGCACAACAAATTTGCAGCATGCAACCAAATTCATGAAACCAAACGACGTGTCACGCCACCCCCTCCCTCCGCCACTGGAATTTGGGAAGCCGACGTCAACCCCACCATCACTCATCACCATGGGAAGTACGAGAACGAGCACATTTCATCAGGATCGAAGAAATTCAAATCATACCCAAAAGAATCCTGCACTTCCCATAGGTGTTCCATACACGTGGGTACTGACTGAAGACTCGTGTTTGCACGGGGAAAGAACAATGAAAGTGTTGCAGATCCAGGTTTCTTCTTAACTAAATATCTAGGTTATTCGTTCGAGAAAATTACAGTGTCTGTCAAGGAAAGTTCAGATTCGGTGGTTACTTTGATGAAAACAGGAATAAATCACCACCTCATCAAGATACTAAAAATCTCTTAATTATGTAGTTACCAGAAATGGATGATTTCAATATTTCATTACCTATATGGTTCAAACATTCTTAATTGCACATACTTTCTCAGTTTATATCTTACCAACTGTGGAATTTTGTGGCATTATTAATTCATTGCTGCCCTAAGGGTCGACTCACACTAGCGTCTTTAATTTTCTGTTTCCGTTGCTCTCACAGAAAACTGTCTACTGTATGTGCTGAGTTTCGGACAGAGAAGAGTGGAGTTGGTATCTTCATAATCAGTGTAAACTGTTTTGTGGCCTTACGTCACGCTGCGGTAACCGTGAAAAGACAGATTCAACTCTGATTCATAGTATGCGTTATGACTTATGACGGATCCCACCATGTCTGGAGCGAAGTACAGAGCTCGATGCACAGGGTTCTGTCATCTACATCACTGCAACTGCTAGACCACTCAGGAGTTAGTTGTTGGGAAGAAGAAACAAATGCCAACTCTCTTTCAGCTTCTATTTATCTATATATATGTGACAACCTTAGGCATGGATTTGCACCCAGAGGCTCACGACAAAACACACAAAAGAAGTTCAGCTTTCTGCTTCATTTCTTCGTGATGGTGACAGAGTCTGTTTCAATTCTACTTTCTCATTCCTGATCATTTCTCTGCAAGAAAAGCTTTTCGGCTCGCGCTTGTAGTGTTTCTTTCCATTTTGTTAGTTTCACTTCTTCAACTGTTGAATTCAGGAGCAGACGAACTCAGTTGGTTACTCTACGGAAGAATGAATTCAGAATTAAAGCGTGTTTGTGTTCCGGGACCTGTGATAGTAGGTGGTGGGCCGTCGGGGCTCGCCGTTGCTGCATGCCTCAAGGAAAAGGGAGTCCCTTCATTAATACTTGAGAGAGAAGACTGTTTAGGCTCCTTATGGAAACTGAGATCTTACGATCGTCTCACACTTCATATCCCCAAACACTTGTGCGAGCTTCCAAACATGGCGTTTCCACCAGAATATCCAGTCTTCCCAACAAGGCGACAATTCATAAGTTATCTAGATGCCTATGCTGAATGCTTCTCGATTATGCCCAGGTTCGGTCAGGAGGTTAAATGGGCTGAGTACGATTCAACCATGGAGTTGTGGCGGGTGCGAACCCATGACTCGGAGTTTCTCTGCCGGTGGCTCATCGTCGCAACCGGGGAGAATGCAGAACCTGTGTTGCCAGAGATTGCAGGCTTGTCGACTTACCAGGGTCGTCTCCTGCATACTAGTTCGTATGCAAATGGAGCTGAGTTTAAAGGAGAGAAGGTTTTGGTCGTGGGTTGTGGAAACTCTGGCATGGAGATTAGCTTGGATTTATGCGAAAATGGCTCCCAGACTTCGATAGTAGTAAGAGACAAGGTTGTAATTTTATAGTTTGTGGTTCCTTTTCACATGCTTGAGCTTGACAGAAATTTCCTTTCTTTCCATGAACAAACAAACAAGTGAACTACCTCCTTTCTACTGCTTCTCTGTTCTCACTTATGGCGTCATGCGACTTTCTTCTCACTACAGACATCTTAACTCTATGGATGCTTTACACACATACCCTCATATCTCTTTTAAGTAATGGTTAATGTTTTGCATTATTATTTTCCTGATGCATATGATTTAACTTCGGTTTCAGTTTCGGACTTTTAGTTGATCTGGTGAATGTTTCTGAATATTCTTTCTATCGTCTCAGTTTCGGGAGTAGAAATATATATTTTTTAATCTATGAACCTTACTAAAATTTCTTGTTGCTTATGATTTTTGTTTTATGTTTTCGCAGCTGCATGTATTGCCCAAAGAAATGCTCGGAATATCAACGTTTGGTCTTTCAATGTCGCTGCTGAATTGGCTTCCTATAAATCTGGTTGATCGGTTCCTTCTCCTCTGTTCATGGTTCATCCTTGGAGATACACAGAAAGTTGGGATTACAAGACCCAAAATTGGTCCCATTGAAATGAAGATGACTACTGGAAAGACCCCAATTTTGGATGTCGGTACTCTAGCCAAAATCAGGAGTGGAGAAATCAAGGTTTATACTAACTGTCTCAAATAGTACACAGTCGGAATTCATTAATGTTTAGCGAAGTAAATGAAAGCTGCGGTCCTAAAAACGGGAAAAGCATAAAATCATTCTTTGATCAGTTGAAAGAAATCAAAATTTCAACAGATATAAGCAAGCTAGATTAATTTATGTAATAATCACCGTTAGATGGCTGTAACTCATGCAAAAGCCAAATCTATATAGTTACACGGAGAACTTCATTCAACAATATTTTAGCATGAATAGCTTAAGATGTTGGACGAAATTCCTACCCTGAAATGAATAAAGGATCAAGATATTTCACTCAAAGATTTTCTTGAGAGGAAGTTGGCTAAAGATTTTGCCAGCAAACGATAGGTTTTCAACTTTCTACTAATAAAAAGAATTAGTTAATTAATCCGAGTCCTCTAGATATATGAAAAAACATGCTAACTTGTATATGTATTCATCCACATCATTTTGTCTCATTCTTGTAAATTTGGTTATCTCAGGTACTTCCTGCAATCTATAGATTCACCACCAGAGGTGCAGAGTTTGTTGATGGCAGAGTTTTGGAATTTGATTCTATTATTCTAGCAACTGGATACAGAAGCAATGTACCTTCATGGCTCAAGGTAAGTCTGAAAGCCCATGTGTATTTCTTTTAATTTTCAAATGAAAAGCTGGTGGCCTAGTATGTTGTTACCAGGGCCCACCACCCCTTGGATGGAGCAAGATTCAGAAAACTAAACAATCAGGATGACTTGGTTATCTAATTTAAAGCTGAACCTTGGAAGCATGCATGGCTAAGACTGGAAAAGGAAAACAGCCATTCAAGATTGCTTTCTCTTGGTGCAATTTAAATGTCCAAACCAGACACCATTCTATTCTATCTTCATCTTCACAGAATTTGGACATTTGCATCTTGAATGCGAAAAAAGACAAAACTCAGGAAAGTTTGAACAGGTTGTGAATTTCTTTGTCTTGTTTTCTACTTTTGAGTTATCTTCTTTTTTTCTTTCTTTCTAGGAAGGAGAATTCTTTAACAGCCAGGACGGTTATCCAAATAGGCCATTTCCCCACGGTTGGAAAGGAAAGAATGGACTCTACAGTGTGGGTTTCACCAAGCGAGGTTTGTTAGGAGCTTCTATGGATGCACAGAGAGTGGCAGAAGATATAGCACAACAATGGAATTCTGAAACAAAGCACATGTTCTTTGAGCTGTGACTCAAACAGAACCACTGCATATTATAGCTTCCATGTCCAACCTTGCAGCCATTGTTCATATGAATTTTGTGTCAATTTCTCCCCAGTTTAGTTTCCATGAAAAATAATGTGGTATGTAGAAACTTGGTACTTATCCTACATTATGAATGAATGTTTTCATTTGAGATCTCTTGTCTGTTCCCAAAAAATTCTAAAAAAAAAAACCCATAATCTTGGTTGTTGAAATGTCCTAATCATATGCTTAATTTGGAAACTATCTACTACCTAAAATTGGCAGTTCTGAAGGGGCAAAGAACCTTGCTGGATCCATAACTGATCACACTTCAATTTTTTTTTTGTTTTTTTTTTCTGTTTGTGTAGATTAAATATTCAAAATTTTGAACAGTCAGTCTCTTAAATCAAACTTCTTTTTTTTTGTTTTTTTGTTTTCCACAGTGCAAATCCATATAAAACAAAACAGAGAAGGACCCATATATTAGCAATTTGGTTAGGAATATTGGCTTTGACAAACAGTTAAGTCCCTATCTTGGTTAGGATCCCACTAGCCAACTAGCTAGCCTTGGTCCCCACCCACCCTTGTTAAGTTATCCAACAAGAAACATAGAAAAGATCCTTTGAAGTTTGAACATTGCAAGCCCTCTCTGGTCCAGTCAATTACTTCTACAAATAATTGCAGGGCCCATTTGGCTAACCATAAAGCTCTTGGCCTATTTGGGTACCAGAAAGCTTTATCTAGGCTTCCTTACATAAACTTTATTTCTTTTTAGTAGTCACATTCCATCTCTAATCTTCCATTCTCTTTGTTGTATTTTGTTCTATTATGCTTTGAAATTCAACATGAAATAGACATTAATAATAAGACAATTGAAAAAAAAAATAAAAAGAGAAAAAACATTCTCCATATCTTTCTTATTTCATCAAAGCCTAGTATCAATAAGAAGAATTTATACACTTTCAATAAGGCTTCAAAAAAAAAAAAAAAAAAGAATGGTAACACTATAACAAGTCACTCTGTTGGTCCACATAACCAGTGGTCCAGACTCCAGATTACAGATAATATCATCTTGGGATTTTAATGAGGATGTCAGAACAGGCTGAACGTGGCGAAGTTATATATTGAGGACATGGATGAGGTGATCTAAGTCCTGCCAAGCTGAACCATCTTTGTTCGGACTTTCGGGGGAGAGTAGGTAAAGGTGGTTCCTTTGAGGTCTGCCTGAAGTTCCTTTATCAGGGGGAAAGGAAAAAACCTAAAAGTATGCAACCTTTCACTCTCGGAATGAGAGGATACACCAACTCAATAGCACAAATGGCATTTCTTCCAGAACTGTAATTTTGATCTCTACAATCCGAGCAATTGATGTCTAAGGCTGCATGCATGTTGCAGTACAAATTTCACTTGCATTAGTGTAAATGCATGGGAGTGCAAAAGTTGGTATACTTGTGCTTTATATTTGAGCACATTTAGGCGGGTATAAATTCTGTTTATTTGATAAATGGTGCCATGTCATCGTCAAATCAGTATTTATACCATTATGTTGATTTTTATGCATCGATAAAAGATGCTCTTAATTTATGTGCACACCAACCATTAAGGAAGGTTTATTTCAATGCTTATCCAACAATTAAATGTTTATTTACTATTTCGCTGACGTGGTGTCCAATGGTACCTAATTGTCAATAAATGATTTATCAAATATTTTTCTCGGTTTTGAAAATAAATCAAATACAAACATTCAGCCAGGTTTGTGATTGGTCACTCAGCCAGGTTTGTACATGTGCGTTCACACCAGATCCGAATAAAGAATTATTGAGATAAGAGGATTTAGGTGGTTCAAATTTTGCATGTGTTTTTGGGATGCAAAATTTGCACTTCCAATGAATGCACAGAGAGATAAAAAGTACAACTAAAGCAAAACTGAAACGGGTGCAAGTTTTGCACCTGATGAAGATTTGCACTATAATCAATCAAATGCAGCCTTAGTTAATCTAACTAGTCCCAAGACAAAAAGCTATATACGTTTGGTTTGAAAAGTTTTAAGAAATTTTGTAAAATTTCTTATAACCGAAAAGTTCACATCAAACAATTTTGATCTCAGAAAGACAGCCCTGGATGTATTCTCCATGAGGATTATTCCAGTATGACCCCCGGCCCATATGAGAAAACTAACAGCGTTGAATGAACCTAACTGTCCTATCAATAAGAACCTGCTTTGACGTTCAATGAAATCATAGCCATTAGCTTACAAAAGGTCTTCTAATCACCATCCATAGATAAGGTTAAAGGTTCTTATTATATCCATGCTAATGTGGGCATCCAAACAGTCTTCAATCGTGTATGTTAATTAATTTTTGAAATTGTGCTCTGATCTGAAACTGAAAGTAGAATTAATGTTGAAAAAATTTATATAATCTATTCGGGTGATGGTTGACTTGGCCGGGGATGCCATGTGGCTATCTTCGTGGTCGCTCCTCTCTCAATACACATCAGAGCTATGTGTAATGGAGGAGCACGACTAAGAAAAAGTGTTTTACACATACAAGAAAACGGATTCCATCGAGAAAGAGGAGACCTCCCGAATATTTTGGCAGATGCTCTCATCTCGATAACCCCGAAAGTCCTATCCATTTGGGACACGGACGTCCAAATATAAATAGGTATTCCCCGCTCGAGATAAGGGACTTTTGAAAGAACATTCTTTGAATACCTCTCTACACTATCTTTTCGGCTTGAACCAATATTATTCCAACCTGCTTGGACTGGCCACATCTTTCTCTACCCAACTAACTTGAATGTGGTATTACCTACTCAGGGAACAACTCCTCAAACCTCTGACATTTTTTCCTTATTGCAAATCTTGGTGCACGGCTTAGAATTATATGATTATATCTTCGATTTGGAATACCCTGGATCGGATAGCATCATAATCATCCCAACGCCCACCTTTGATGAAATGAGCGAGTTACTGAAACATTGAATGGATCATTTTTAAACTTGGAATCTTTTTTGCTTTTCACTTTCAGCACCCAAGAGTTGATCAAGCACCACCTTGGCTGATAAGCATTGGCTATTTTTGTGGCAATGGGTCGTCGGGTCGAATCATTGATGTTCAGTTTCAGCTGGCCCAACCATAGTTTAGACAAAAAGATCGAAAGGCTGATTGATGGATTTAGTCAAGAGTGGCCATTACTCAGAAGAGGCCACTATTCTTATCCTGAAACCAAAACCCATTCAAGGAAATGATCAAAAGTAAGCAAATACAAAATATCGTTTTCAAAACAAATGTTCTATCTTGAGAAAAATGATTCTTATTGCTCTTTTTAATACCACTCTACAAGTTGCAATCATATCCATCGTAGCTGAACCACAACATATGTTGATAATACGTGCAAGGAATTAAAAGATAATGCTATTTATGTGTATGTCTGAGAGAGAGAGAGAATCTCATCACATGTAAAATATTTTTAAAACCCAACAACTGGTTGGTGGCTCTATCGTTAGGATCTGAGCATTGTTGTAGCAGAGACCTGGGATCAAATAGTTTGAAGATTTTTTTCCCGCTTCCAATAGAGGCAGTTGAGTAGAAAGACCCATGATCATTCATTAGCTTCTAAAGAGTTGCATGGAGATCCATAGTTTCTTGTAATGTGGTATAGAACTTTGGAGCTTGCGTGCACTTCTTGGTAGTAAAATTCGAACTATAAAAAGTCTTCAAAATACAAGATTGGTGATTTGAAGTAACAGCAAAACAATCCGAAACCCAGAAAAAAGATTTGCAACTTGCGAAGAAAAGTAAGTTTGGTGATCCTATTGTACGAGTGATTCCAAAACTCAAAAGCAAAGGTATATATGGACTCTAAACCATTTGCATTTACGCCCACTGATTAGAAGTAGGAGCCGTCATCACTGCCTAAATTCCAGATCTTTTCAGGGCAAAAAACAACAAACATTATGTCCTTTTCTTCTTTTTCCATGTTATTGGGGAGAGAGAGGACATGAGGAATGCTAATTGATTTACAGCCTGCAGATATCCACAAACTTGGCTGAAGAGGTCAATAACGAGACATATAGAGATCACTCAACCAAGTTCCAAAGTTAATTCCAGAAGCACGCACTGAATAACAGAACCAACTTCAATCAATGCAGCTGCTGGTTCATGAACACAAGATAGATTTTATTCTTTATGTGTTAGAGCAAAGTAACGTGTCTCAAGGGAAGGCCACAGCAATAATCACCTGTTTAGTTGTCTAATGTCTACGTTTGTTGGGGGAGGAATGGAAGTCGGTGATTGGGTTTGGCCCACGCACGCCTCTGGTGACTGGTATATGACAGAAAGCAAGCAAACACCACCACCCCCTATGGAATTGGAATGTATCGATCGACGGAGCAGATAGATTCATAGATAGGTCGCAAGTGCCTATGGTCCTGTTGTTTTCAGCATTCGCATCTTCTTTCCATCTCCATCTTCTTCCACAAAGCTTCATGTTGCCAAGTCAAAGACGTCCCTCTATCTATCATTGCTGGTTAGAGTCAACATTCAGCGATTGGGGATGTTGATTACTCATCGAAGAAACCCTTCTTTTTTTATTCCTCATCAGCCTTTTTTTTTTTTTTTATCACGAGCGGAAATCTGAACAATGATACTATACCCTCCCCCTCCCTAGAGGTGTGGGGTGTAAGACTGTAAGTGAGCTGAGCCAACTTACTAGCTACCTGAGCTAGGCTTTCTAAACACTCAAATTCAGCTTGAAGATTATTTATAATATAAATAAATAAATTTATAATCAAATTTCATATTTTTATTTATAATATTTCATAATATTGATTTATTTATAATTGGATTGAACCGAGTCCAGCTCGAGTAGCTTGTGAGACACAAGTAGAGTTTGAGTATGAAACTCAAAACTTGGTCGAGCTTGAATCAAGTCTCGAGCTTCAAGTTTTTGAACCAAGCTCAAGCTCAAGCCATCGGAAACTCGATTCGACTTGGCTCAGTTACACCCCTAGGCTACCCTGGCATTGTGTTGTGTAGTAAAAAAAACACAAAAATGAAGAGAAAAAAAAATCAAGCCCGATCAATCTTAGACTCTCTGGCCCCTTCAACTTATAAGGAATCACTTTTCTCACTGGTCTTCACTTCACATGCCCAAGCAATCTCCGACTCAATCTATTCTCCCAAATTTCATCACTTACTGGATCCACTTCCAAGTTTGTTTAAATAAGTTTATTTTTGAACCTATACTTTATGTAGTTCCATCTACCTTGGTGTCATAAATATTTGCCACGTGTTTACAGACATGTCATAAGTAGTCATAACCTAGTTAAATCCCCCTCTGAATATTTTAAGTAATGTCTCCGGTGACTGGTTTTTCTTTTCATTCTTGTGTGGGTAGGCCCTCTGGTGTATTAAACTCTGCTATATTTTCAGTCATAAGAACCCAAATCTTATATTTTAGCATCTCTATTGTCAATTCTAAAATTAGCTTCTTACCATGAGTATTTGAGAGCTGACAATAAATATACCATTCAGGACTTCGGGACGTGCTTTTAACCAGTGTGCATTATCAAGTGTTACCGGGGCCTCCCCATCCATGAGCTAACCGGGCGCTCATCATCCCATTTTGGAAGATGAACGAGTCTCCTGCCACTGAAGAATTGTAGCTAGGGATGTGTACATTTGGCTACTGAACCGAAAACAAACCGATATAACCAAATTAGCTAATCTGGTTTGGTTCAATTTGAATTTTAAAAAATTCAGTTTTCGGCTTGGTTTTACTATTATTTAACCAAATTATAAATGTTAATATATAAAAAATATATTAATTATAGATGTTTAATATTAATACAACCCCTCTATATTTATAATTATAATTTCTTAAAATAAAGGTATGGTGATAAAAAGATTAGACCTTGAATACCTACTATTAAATTTCAATTCCCCTTTGGCCCTTTAATTTGCCTTTTTCTCTTGTTCCCCTTCGGGCTTGCATTATATTTTGATTTGCTTGTTTTAAAGCCCACGAATGTGGTCTTATATGTTGGTTTAAATGCTTAAAGTCCATAAAAAAAAAAGCCCAAATCGATTTAAAACTGAATAAAATCAATTTGAATTCAGTCTGATTTACAGAAGTGATCAAACCAATATCGATTAAGTTCCAAATTCTAACCAAACTGACCGAATGAACACCTAAAATTGTAGCCTTTTGAGGGGTAAGGCTGAATTTGAATCCCAGTTGTCAACTGTAAAGGATTATAGTTTGTGAAATTTTAATGAAAATTATATCAAACAACCACTGGTAAAGTACTCAATTGGTATTATGGGTTCTGTTAATAACTACACAAAACCTCGAGATAAATAATAGAATCATGGAAATATCATGACTCCTATGCACAAAATTATACAACGATAATAACAATCCATTATTGATTACTCGTATTTCCTACCATTACATTCTTGTCCATATAAAATAATTTACTTGTAATTTTCTTGCCGCTTGACATGCGTGATATTTAAAGGTCAAGGGAAATACCTAGAACTTGGGCAAATACAAGGAAAATACCCAGAGTAGTCTTATTTCATTCCATGAAGCCCACCATATCAGTAACAGAGCAGGTAAGCAAACATAACGGGCATCGTTTGCTGAATTAGCTTCCATTATCCTTCAGACAACAAAAACTCAACAGATGACTGGTCAGCAGCTCACTGAAAAATGAATTTTAAGTATTGAACAGAGAATAGCTTGTTTTGCAGGGATCCCAACAGTAAAATCACATCTCAAAATTCAACATAGTCTCAGCTTGAGAGATGCCGAAATCTAGTCTAGGAGAAACAAGGAGATTTGAAGGTTAGAATGTTGCCAAAAAGAGAAAATTGTACAAATCCCTGTAAACATTAAAATCAAAATTCCTGCCAGCCTGCCATGGAGAGGAGATTTACTTGAAAATATTATTTGGCGTGCATGACTGGACCTCTTAGTTGGTGTTCGTAGTCATCTCATGGTGGCTCGTTTTGGTCCACGCCATGGGATGACCACGGCATTCGGTTGGCTGTGGACAGGACTGGCCCACATTATATCGTGGACTGGTCCTGTCCACAACCCAAAATCTCGATAACGCATATCTCATTGATGTCGTTGGTCCACAACATTTTCACACTATTTTGATACAATACATGTGTCCTACATACTTTTCTTTCTTTTTCACTGTTGGAAGTTCACCACCGGGCATTGCAAGCACAAGCCTGACAGTGCTTAATTTTTTAAATATTAATTTTTAAATTTTAAAATAGCATTTTAAATATTTTTATCAATAAAATAATAATTTTTAATATTAATTCTAGCACAAGTCCAGTGGTGTTCATTCTCCACTCTTTTTCATTTGTTTAAATATTAAATTTTTAATGTTTTGAACAATAAACTAATAAATTTTATTTTTTTAATTATTTTACTATTTTTATTAAAAAATAATATTTATTGGTTAATATTAATTTATCGATGCCTTTTCCAATTTATTTATCATATAAAATACAAAAACTACATATTTATGATTGATTGTGTAGATCACTTCATAAACTGTATATAAGACACATGGAATCAAAAGGTGTAGTGTGGACTGGTCCAAACCACACCCACAGTGGGTGTGGACTAGTCTAGTCCATGCATTCTGTTCATAGTTCAGAGCAGTTATGGACTGTGGTGTGGTGTAAATTGGTCATTGCCACAGTGGTGTGGTGTGGACCAGTCCGCACTGCCCAATTTCTCATCCACACACCCCCTTAGTTAATTGGTGGACGTTACAATGTTCAGCAAATCTAATCAGCATCTACTTTTGAAATGCAAATAATTTTTTAATAAAATCCACATGAACCAAAAATAGATTACTTAGCAGTCTAATTAAACATAGTCAAGAGACCTAAAGTATGTGCAATATATTTACCAAAAAAGTATACTGCAATATTTATCCAATTCAAAAGGTTTACAGAAGTGAAAACAAAACATTGTCAAAGATGGAAAGTATGAAGAGTAGACTCAATATGGTAAAATAGGGGCCATTGCTTGGTCTAGTGGTAAAATCTTGGGCAGACAAGCATGAGCATGCAGGTTTGAATCTGACAATAGCCACTTTGTGCTAAAAAAATGCTAAGGATTAGGGCAGAATTCAGTCCACCCCTCCCAACTCCCAAGACCCCAGATAGCTGGGACCAAAAGGGGGGAATGGACTTGAAACCCAATATAGTATTCTGAAAATAATATTCTAACAACCAAAAACCAAATATAACATGCTGAAATCCTGCATGGACTCATAATATGGTGAAATAGTTTCTCTACAGACTACTAAATATTTACACAACAGGGTGGTACACTCCCAAGAACTATTTGGAGTTTTGTTGGTATTCCCTGTTGGCATGCAGAACTTACAAGGAGTTGAATGCATTGTCTATCCCTCAGACCATTTGGAATCAAGAAGAATAGAAAGAAAGAATTTGAGGAAAATATAGTAATCCATGGACCAGCACCAAGCTAATTACAATTGGAGCTGCATTTTGGGCACCTCTATCTGATATATCTTTATTACAAGGTATTGCTAGTAGTTAAGTCCCATCCCTCTTGGAAGTTTTTAAGACAATAAAAAGAGCCCAAATGGAGTGAAGACTTAACCATTTACAGGCCTTTTATTTTCTCCTTCAATTGGTCTGAAAATTTCAGAGATCAACACACAAATCTGCTATCAATGAAATGATTCTAAGTTGTATGAAACAAAAAGTTCTGGACAAATTTTAAATGCAGAAAACCAATAAAGAAGCTCCAATAATCAAATTATTCAAAGAGAGGAGGAAAGCTGAAACCTCCTTCAATGGAAAATAAATAAGTCTCATATCCCTCTAAATAAAATATATTCAGATCCTTGAATGCAAAGCAGGGGGAAGAACCAAGAATTTAAAAATAGGAGACTAGGAGAGCTTACAGAATTTAGTGTTATATGGGTCAACATTATATGATTAGATTCAGCCAATTCTATTCCATTTTTTAATCTATATTGGAACCAGTAAAGAGATCAAAGCCCATATATTGGCCCTATAAATATAGTCAAATGTAGTCGAACTTTTAGAAACTTAAAAAAAAAAAAAAACAAAAACAAAATGAGATTTGAAGTTCGCGTGGTTCTAGGAATTGATATTTTGGAGTTTCTTCCTATTCCTTTTTTCTCTATTTTCCTTTCTTTCTACTATATCAGATCCAAAAAAAGGACAATGAATAGAGCTTTGCAGACAAAACAATCTCTTGAATAAGTGAAAGATAACCCAAGATTAGCACAGTGTAGTTGCATGACACATAATTACTTAAGCAACATGGGCCTCATTAGATATAGTAGAGATCAATTCTAACCCAAACTGATGTATTAAATCCTCAACCCTAACCCAACTTGATCATAAAATCAGATTGAGGATAGGTAGAGTTTCACCACACCTATCCAAAATTAAGGTCTCACAGATATTAAGGAAGAAGATGATGGCATCTCTCCACCATTTGAGAGGAAATTCTCCTCTCAGAAAGCACATATTAAAAGGCCATTAACAATGTTGGTCTCAGCTATCTGGGGTCTTGGGAGAGAGAGACTGGATATAGACCTAACCTTTGGATTTTCTTTTTTTTTTTTTGCAGAGTGGCTTCTCTCAGATGAATGCACATTCTCACACTTGTCAAGTATTGCAGGCTCAAAACTGGATCCTTCATTCGTGTGGAAGAAACGGAGTACATACCCATATATAGAGCAGTACATTTTACACAACAAGAAAACAGGATCCTTCATTCAAAATTGGATCCTTCCTTCATTCAAAACAGGATCCTTCATTCAAAACAGGATCCTTCATTCAAAATTGGATCATAAGACACTGAATTATAAATATATCTCCCCTCTAGACTTTTCCATGTCAGGCTCGTTGGAGTGGATTTTCATGCGTGGATTTTGGGTCAATTACTTGGTCATATGACATGGGACCAAGTACTGTAAAACGGACCTTATTCTAGGCATTCTTTCTGGACCTTAACACATTACCCTGATGTTATTGGACCCTAGATGCAATAAAGGGCTCTTGTGTGCAAATAAAGATGCGGCCAAGTGAGAGAGGCCTATGCTAAATGCATCACAGCATCAGAGACACAACACAACCCAATTGGCTGAACCGAGCCTCTCATGGTTTTGGAGCTGAAGTACTTCATCCCTGCCACATAATGCAGTAATGCAATAAGATTTGGTTCAACAACAAGCTTCATCAAATACCACTAATGTGTCCCCCTTCCATGTTTCTCCAAGAAATATAAATTTAAGCACCTCTACAATTAGATACCAAATAAATATTTTGGTAATCAAGGCATACATCCTCTTCGCTTTCTTTCAGTGTAATGCCATAAGACGTGATAAAATTTCTGTGAAGAGGAATCGAGGCAAAGAATTTCATACTGATCAAAAACAAAATGCCATGTAATTTTATCACGAGTTCATTTCAAGAAACGTGCCTAGTTATAAGCTGGTCGACTAGAAAACATTGCGCCCTGCTATACATCAAAATATAAATTTTATGAGTTCTGGTCTAAATCAAGACTTCAATCCGTATAGGGGACATTAATATGCGAAATCAAATGTTACAGACCTCATCAATCAAAAGGCATGAGGATTTTTAATCTTTAAATTAAGAAAATAATTAATTCTAATGCAGAACAGAAGAATCATTCCGGTCTTGTTTGGTCGTTTCAATTATGTATGTAGACGATTGTTTCTTTCTACCTAGACAACAAAAAAGATGTATAGTGCAAGAAAGCTTATCAATGGGGCAAACAAGAACCATGTACCTTGAAAGTCCCATTCAATTTCGAATCTCTTGACCATTCCAGTCCCAAGAGTTTGCTCGACATCTGGTACGAAGCCCTCAACACATCGTCCCCGCAAACCCTCTGTGACACCGCAATGTCCCAGGAATTCTTGGCACGGTCGCAGCAGGGTTCAAACGTCCTCATACCTCAATGCACGTAAGTGTACTTGAACTTACAGTTCCCCGAGCCAATCACGTAATTAGCCGAGACCTTGTTAGCCGAATCGAGGACAATAATACGTCCAAAACCATCCGGTTATCGCCCCGTCCGTGAATGTAAGTCAGGTTCAAAGGTTTCCCCGCAACCCTAATTGTGTTCATGAACTGAAACCTAACATCCTGGACGGAAGAGGAAGGAAAATGGTAAAATGGCTCTGAAAACCCTAGTTTTCTTGGAGATGGGAGACTCTAATTATTAGGAATTGAAGAATTGCATTACCTGTGTTGTGTGGGTACTCATGCAGCACGATCTTGGTCACTCATAGCTGGCTGAAACTTGGCTCCCTCCTATCTATGACAGACGGCACCTCAGATAAAAGGAACGTGAAGGGTTCTTGGGGAGCTCTCCTGGCGGGAACACTCCAATGGATAAGTTAAAACTCTGATGAAAATTCAAGGAAAACATAGAGAGAGTTAAGAGTGTTGAAAGTACTAGCTTCAATACCTTTGTTTTGCGAGGGTTGGGGTCCTCTTATACCGGAGCTCAGTCATGTTAGGCGTAACCGCCACTACCCTAACTGTTACTGCTAGGGCTGAGATGGTGGATGCAGGGTACGGACCCGTCAGGCGTGCCATGTTTTTCAGAGATGGCAGGCATGACGCCACCTGGCGAGAGACGTGGGCGCTGCCACCAGATTCGACAGGTACGGATGTTAGGCGGATCTTCCCTGTAGGTTGTCGAGCTACTTTACACCGAACAGCCTGGGGCCAAGTTACCTTGCACCGAGGTGCCAAGGTACCTCGAGGTGCTCACATTGGATGCGAACCTTAAGCAAGTAAGAACGGGAGTGTCGACGGTGCTGTCCCGAGGTACTTCTCCCTCGGGAGATTTAGCCAGAAGCTGGGGTGCTCCCTTCTTAGGAAGGGAGAGCTCAGAGCCCCTTAGGAGGAGCTCAGGTCTCAGGGGGAGCTCGGGGCGCTCCACCCTCAGGCTTGGGGTGAGCTGGGCCTTGCCTCTCGGCGAGTTGTCACATCCGTCGGGCCGTTCGGCCAGGCCTCGGCGTGCTTGTAACGCTGAGTTGTGGCCAAGCTATCGCGCCAATTTGTCACTTATGCCAGGTCATGCCCACGTGTCCCCGTGCTACGAGGTCGGGCCAAATCACCCTACATCAATTGCCCCCACTCCCAATACTGGGGGTTCTGACCCAGCGCGGGGAGTCCGCGGTCTGCCGGATGGATTTGGCTCGGGGCAAGACCCTTCTTGTCTGCCAACTCATCGGTTGGACCAGTTCTCTACTTGGCTCAACTAGGCGCAGCCTGGGTCGCGTATGGTCTAGGCGCAGACGTCACACGACTTATGGACTTTGTGGACGTCAAAAAATGCGCTAAACCAATTCTGCCTCGAGGGTCGTGCAGCTGTTTTTTATGAGGACTGTCAGATCGCTTCAATCCCAACCGTTGATGCCCGCGTAGAGTGGCTATAACTAGCAGGTGTCCTGGCCATAGTCTTGAGCTCGCGTCCAAAGCCTCCAGCACGGGACAATTCGTCCCATCATGGTCATCTTTCTTTGGTGAGTCACCCTAGCTCCTTTTCCTTCCATTTTGTTATGTCTTCTTTTGATAGTCAGCTAGATGAACACGAGGTGGGTACCTCGGCTCAGGGTGACCCTGCTGGAGTCCAGTCTCCCGAGGCGCGGGAGACCTCGGGTAACTTAGCGTCCACCTTTCACTGAGGTCGGATGTCGGACAAGTTCGGACCCTCCACCATGACCCTGGAGAGGCTCCGCTACCTCTCATTTGGCAGTACAACCTGCTCGGGGAGTACACCTACAGTTTACCTACGGGTAACTTCCCATGGGAGCACGGCCCCGACGAGGTCGTGATCTTCCGAGAGCAGCACATAGCCGGGCTCCGTCTTCCCTTCCATCCACTTATAGTGGAGGTCCTGAACCACTTTAATGTTACGATAGACCAGCTCCACCCGAACTCGGACTGTAACGTGGTCGGGACCATCTCCCTCTGCCACGAGTATGTCCTCCCCCTGAACTTGGACATATTATGTTCTATCCTTACAATAAAGAAGAGCGCGTCATGCGTTCTCCCTGAGCACAGAAGGGCCTATTACTTGTCTCCTAGCTCGGGCTTCAAGTTGCTACACAAGCTTCCGAGCAAGATCTCGGCTTGGAAGCAGGACTACTTCGTAGTCCAGAACCCCACGGGGTGGCCCTTCCCTACTCAATGGAGGGCGGCTATCCAAGACCCCACCATCATCCTTGACAAGAAGACAAGGGAGACATTCCAGTCGTGGGTTGAGATCGAGTGTAGTTACAAGGATTACATCATCGAGAGCAAGCTCATCCAGGCCGGCTTTAGCCCGGGTAGGTAGTCTTAGTACCTTAGTTGTTTGGTTTGCACCTTTTCTTTTACTCGAGTACTAATGCCAAGCTCTATTGCAGGTCCCATGGAAGCGGATAAGCTCAAGGGGGATAGATTCTTCAAAAATATGAAGGGGAGGAAGAAGCAGGATGCTAAGAGAGCTCGCGTTGAATCACCACTTACCCCCATTCCCGAGCCCAAGCTTCCACCAACTCCCTCTTTCGAGCCCGAGCTCCCTGACGCTCCTCCGATCGTTGACTTGGAGGAGTCCATACCACCTCGGGAGCCCGAGACCTTGGTTGAGCCCGCTACGAAGGTAGTAGCTGAGCCTGAGATTGTAACCGGGGGTGCTGATGTAGCAGCTGAGGCCTTTGTCGAGCCAACTCTTACAGCCGAGACAGTGGTCTCCAGCTCGGGGAGCCCGAAGTGTCTTGGTCCCCTAGTGCAGCCTTCGGAAGAGCAAGGGGGCTGTTTACGCCGAGGAAGTCTCAGCTTGGGCCGAGCTCACCCCTTCTTAGCTCGGAGCCCGAGCTGCTACCCACATCATGGTGGTAAGTTCTCCCTTCTATCTCTCTTTATATATATATATATATATACATCTCTTCGGTGCTAACCAACTTTCTTCGTCAAGCAAACTCCGTTGTGCACGCCCTGACTCTTCAGTCCGAGAGGAACCTGAAGCGGGCTCTGAACACCGAGAAGTCATCCCGCGCGGCCCATGCCGATCAGAGGGTAGCTCGCGGCCAAATCTACCAACTGGAGAGCGACGCTGTGGCCCAGAAGAACGTCATCACGACATTGATGGCGAAGAAGGACGAGCTGGCGCGCGAGAAGGACGCGCTGAGGGGCGAGGTGGACGCCCTCAAGGCAGAGCTGGCACGCGAGAAGGGCGTGCTGAGGGGCAAGCTGGACGCCCACAAGGCAGAGGCAGAAGGCCTTAAGGAGAAAAAAATGGCCCTTCTGCACGAGGTGGAGTTCCTCATGGCTGACATTGAGGAGAAGACCGAGATCTTTACTCAAGCCATAGAGGAGACAAAGATCTAGTCTATCACGGAGTACATCCAATCAGACAAGTTCGATGTCGTTCTGGGGGAGGCCTACCGTAAGGGGTTCAAGTTGAGCAGGTGGCTGATAAGGTATACATACCCCGAGCTTGACACGAGCACCATCACCACCTCACGAATCACGTATGAGATAGCCCGTCAAGCCTCAAAAGATCCGGATTGCGAGGAGGAGGACGGTGATGAAGAAGCAGACGTTACCGATTAGCCTGAAGCTTCTGAGGAGGTCCCGCGCGGAGATGACGAGCCCTCGAAGTAAAAGTTCTTTGTACTCCGAGCCTACGAGCTCAGTTTGTTTTTTTTTTTTTTTGTGAAGCTCATGGTACAGAACTTATTTGTTAATGAAATCAACTTTTTCTTTGCCAAGTGTTGCTACTTGCTAAAGCATCTGTTTTGTCCGAGCAATTGTAGTGAAGTGTACAAAGTAGAGTTCCTCAACCGTTGCCGCCCCGAGCTTTCCTAGTACCTTGCGGGGGTGGATGTTGTGACGTACACCGAGGTGATTGACACAGTAAGGCATATGCCTGAACTGTCCGTACCTTCCTTGCAGTCGCAGCAGGTAGAAATTGGGAGCTTCATCAAACGGACGTGCATAACGCATTCTTGCATGGTGACCTTCATGAGGAAGTCTACATGTGAATGCCTCCTGGTTTTCAGTCGGATAAACCAGGTATGGTGTGTCGGTTGCAAAAATCTCTGTATGGCTTGAAACAAGCGCCGAGATGTTGGTTTGCTAAATTAACAACAGCCTTAAAGACATATGGGTTTCAACAATCATGTTCAAATTACTCCCTCTTCACCTTCCGTTGAGATAGGGTGCATGTGCTTGTTCTCATGTATGTGGACGACATTATCGTGTCAGGTAATGATCGTATGGCAATTCAAGTCTTCAAGAAATATTTGAGTGACTGATTCCATATGAAAGACTTGGGACCATTGAAATATTTTTTGGGCATTGAAGTTGCCCGAAACTCAATAGGAAATTTTTTGTCTCAACGTAAGTATGCTTTGGATATTATCTTTGAAGTTGGATTACTTGGTGCAAAACCTGCTCTTGTTCCTCTGGAGCAGAATCACAATCTCGCCTTCACAGATGAGCCCCTCTTATCTAATCCTGAGCGATACAGACGTTTGGTGGGGACGCTTATTTATCTCTCAGCAACGTGTCTAGAATTGTCTTATTGTGTGCATGTTCTGTCCCAATTCATGCAGCAACTGCAAGAAAGACATTGGGAGGCTGCATTACGAGTGGTGCGCTATTTGAAAGGAAATCCTGGTAAAGGAATTCTCTTGCGTTCAGATTGTGACTTGCAGTTATATGCATGGTGTGATTCAGATTGGGCGAGCTGTCCTTTGTCCCGACGTTCTCTGTCTGGGTGGTTTATTATGCTTGGGAAATCGCCGATTTCTTGGAAAACTAAGAAACAATACACTGTTGCTCGTTCTTCAGTGGAAGCAGAGTATCAGTTTATGGCCATGACCACGTGTGAATTAAAATGGCTGAAAGGATTGTTATTGGCTCTTGGAGTTACGCATTCAAACCCAATGCGATTAAATTGTGATAGTCAGGCAGCCATGCATATTGCAGCAAACCCAGTGTTTCATGAGCGTACGAAACATATTGAAGTTGATTGTCATTTTGTACGTGATGAGATTCAAAATGGTTGCATTCGTCCTGCTTATGTGTCGACTACCGTTCAGCTGGCAGACATTTTTACAAAGGCACTGGGTCGCAGAGAATGAGTACTTTCTCCACAAGTTGGGCATTCACAATTTGCATGCTCCAACTTGAGGGGGGGGGGGGTGTTAAGATTGAATTAGGAGTCTTCGTTGTTCTTCTTTGTATACATCTTCTTATCCTTGTCATGTATAGTTCAGTTAGGAAAGGTAGGTTTGAGTCCTTGTAAACGTAGGAGACTCGACTGTATTCATGTATATATATATATCGACATTCTCAATGAATGAAAACAGAAAAGAATAAACGAGAAAGTTCTGGTTTTACATTTACTGTTAACTTCTAATACATAAAATAAGCATCTGCCAAAGCTTGCACTCGATATGCATTTAAAACCAAAGCTTTCGGCAATGAAATGGGAGGTGACATGGCTATAGGCTAAGAACATCAGATCGCTTTCGGCAAGCTTTCGGCAATAAAACGCGCTAAATTGATTTCCCCTCGAGGGTCGTGCAGCCGGTTTATATGAGGACCATCAGATCGCTTCAATCCCAACCGTTGATGCCCGCGTACAGTGGCTATAACTAGCAGGTGTCTTGGCCATTTTTCCTTCGCCACAAATCTTCAGCCATAGTCTTGAGCTCGCGTCCAAAGCCTCCAGCTCGGGTCAATTCGTTCCATCTTGGTCATCTTTCTTTGGTGAGTCACCCTAGCTTCTTTTCCTTCAATTTTGTTATGTCCTATTTTGATAGTCAGCTAGATGAGCCCGAGGTGGGTACCTCGGCTCAGGGTGACCCTGCTGGAGTCTAGTCTTTCGAGGCGTGGGAGGCGTCGGGTAACTTAGCGTCCACCTCTCACCGAGGTCGGATGCCGGACAAGTTTGGACCCTCCACCATGACCCTGGAGAGGCTCTGCTACCTCATTTGGCAGTACAACCAGCCCGGGGAGTACACCTACAGTTTACCTGCGGGTAACTTCCCATGGGAGCCCGGCCCCGACGAGGTCGTAATCTTCCGGGAGGTGCACATAACCGGGCTCCGTCTTCCCTTCCATCAACTTATAGTGGAGGTCTTGAACCACTTTAATGTTACGATAGACCAGCTTCACCCGAACTCGGTCTGTAACGTGGTCGGGACCATCTCCCTCTGCCACGAGTATGTGCTCCCCCTGAACTTGGACATATTATGTTCTATCCTTACAATAAAGAAGAGCGCTTCATGCGTTCTCCCCGAGCACAGGAGGGCCTATTACTTGTCTCCTCGCTCGGGCTTCCAGTTGTTGCACAAGCTTCCAAGCAAGATCCCGGCTTGGAAGCAGGACTACTTCGTAGTCTGGAACCCCGCGGGGTGGCCCTTCCCTACTCAATGGAGGGCGGCTATCCAAGGCCCCGTCATCATCCTTGACAAGAAGACAAGGGAGACATTCCAGTCATGGACTGAGATCGAGTGTAGTTACAAAGATTACATCACTGAGAGCAAGCTCATCCAGGCCGGCTTGAGCCCGGGTAGGTAGTCTTAGTACCTTAGTTGTTTGGCTTGCACCTTTTCTTTTACTCGAGTACTAATGCCGAGCTCTGTTGCTGGTCCCATGGAAGCGGATAAGCTCAAGGGGGATAGACTCTTCAACAATATGAAGGGGAGGAAGAAGCGGATTGCTAAGAGAGCTCGCATTGAATCACCACTTACCCCCATTCCCGAGCCCAAGCTTCCACCAATTCCATCTTTCAAGCCCGAGCTCCCTGACGCTCCTCCGATTGTTGACTTGGAGGAGTCCATACCACCTCGGGAGCCCGAGACCTCGGCTGAGCCCGCTACGAAGGTAGTAGCTGAGCCTGAGATTGTAACCGGGGGTGCCGACGTAGCAGCTGAGGCCTCTGTCGAGCCAACTCGTACAACCGAGAAAGTGGTCTCCAGCTCGGGGAGCCCGTAGTGTCTTGGTCCCCAGTGCAGCCTTCGGAAGAGCAAGGGGGCTGTTTACGCCGAGGAAGTCTCGGCCTGGGCCGAGCTCACCCCTTCTCAGCTCGGAGCCCGAGCTGCTACCCACATCATGGTGGTAAGTTCTCCCTTTTCTCTCTCTTTATATATATATATACATCTCTTCGGTGCTAACCAACTTTCTTCGTTAGGCAAACTCCGTCGTGCATGCCCTGACTCTTTAGTACGAGAGGAACCTGAAGCGGGCTCTGAACGCCGAGGAGTCATCCCGCGCGGCCCATGCCGATCTGAGGGTAGCTCGYGGCCAAATCCACCAGCTGGAGAGCGACGCCGTTGCCTAGAAGAACGTCATCACGACATTGATGGCGTAGAAGGACGTGCTGGCGCGTGAGAAGGACGCACTTAGGGGCGAGGTGGACGCCCTCAAGTTAGAGCTGGCATGCGAGAAGGGCGTGTTGAGGGGCGAGCTGGATGCCCTCAGGGCAGAGGCAGAAGGCCTTAAGGAGAACAAAAAGGCCTTCTGCACGAGGTGGAGTTCCTCAAGGCTGACATTGAGGAGAAGACCGAGATCTTTACTCAAGCCATAGAGGAGACAAAGATCAAGTTTGTCGCTGAGTACATACAAAGGTACAGTGATTCTCCCTAAAGGCCTGACCTCCTCTCCGCTGAATCCCGCTAGTGGAGTGCTTGCGGGCTTCAGGTCGCTTTCCCAGAGCTGAAGTTGATCGAAGGCCACTTTGAAGAGAATATCCACCGAGCGGCCCGAGTTGACGAGGACGCACCTGACCTCGAAGTCGTTGATCTTTATATTTATGACGGGTGTGTCGTCATGGGGATAATGGACCCCTCGCGGGCTGATGACCGAGCTGCAACCGAAGTGCAGCCCGCGACAATTGATCCTCCGACAATTACATGGATAGTCCCCTAGACTGGTCTCTCATCAGGAGGCTGCCTCTGTGGCTGTTCTACCTGCCTTCTAGACTTAGGAGCATCCTTACTCTGTTCCCCCTGCCGACCTGCTTTATTATTATTATTGTACTGTACAAAATTTCTCAGATATCCACGACGGGTGAGTTCCTCTATCTCGTCGCGATGGTTTTTACAATTTTTGGTACTATGATCGTGATCTCTATAAAAACTACAACACAAATTTTTATTCCAAGCATTGGGATCGGCCTTCAGTCGAGGTGGCCACTTCACATATGGGGCATCCTTGATCGCCATGAGGATCTCGGCCCGCTTCGCGTTGAGGGGCATGTAGTCCCTTTCCGCTGCCAGAGCTCGAAAAGGTTGAGTTGGCTATGCCCCCCGAGTTGGGTCCTTCTTACTGTCACTTGGAGCAGGGGGCTCTGGTTCCCTCTTTCTTTTTTCAAGGGCCTGCTCATCCTTCTGGTTGATCTCCTCCTCTGTCCCGATGAACCGATCCGCAAGCTCGAGGAACTCGGTCACGGTCTTGGGTTGATTGACAACCACGTGCGACTTGAACTCCTTGTGGGTGATGCCCCACTTGGCCGCAGTGAGCCGGACTGCGGGGTCTAGGTCGGGTATCTGTAAGCAAGCGTTATTGAACTGCTTAATGTAGTTTCAGATGGACGCTCCTTCCCTCTGAACTATGCTAAGGAGGCTCTCTTGGGTCCTCAGGCACCTTTTACTGGTGACGAAGTGGGAGGTGAAGACCTGTACGAACTGTGCCCAACTCCTTATCGAACCTAGCGCGAGGTTTTGGTACCAAGTGCGGGCTACTCTTTTGAAAGTGGTGGAGAAGGCCACACACATGCAAGATTCACTCGCACTTGTCAGGTGCATCTGGGACTAAAGGGTATCCACGTGGGGGGAGCTTGAAATCCCTTGGCATGGGGACAGAAGGGAGCTCTGGTGATAGGGGGGAAGGAACTGAAAGAAGCGGAGTAGCTTTTACCTCGCCCAAACTTACCTCTACCTTGCCTCCGAGTTCGGGCAGATCGCGGGTGGCAGTTCGGCGAGCTCGGCGTCGCCTTCGTTGCTTCTTAGCTGGCTCGGCGTTGGTGCTGCTGGCCTCAGTATTGTTGAGTTCGATTTACCCAGGGAAAGGCTCAAACGACTGTCGGTAGCTGTGAACAGAGGGACCTTGTCCCAGGTCGTCGGCCAGCACTTCGAACCAGTTTTCGGCAAGTGGAGGTCCGAACTGCGAACGCTGAGGTGATATGGGCCTAACCAGTTGGGAAGCTACCAACCTAATTGCAGGCCTCGAGGCGGGGGTAGGGGGTCTTTCCTTTCTTCCATGAGACGATACCGAGGTCTCTCCTTGGCGGGAAGGAATGTTCGCTTCGGCGGTGAGGCTTGGTTGGCTGTGCAACTGGATGTCGAGGAGGGAGTGAAGGAAATTGTTGCTGATACTGGTATTGGGAAACCTGGTGCACACACTTGCTGCTGGTGAAACTGGAGTTGCTGGAACTGTTGCATCTGAGCCTGCATGGATCGCATGCACTGCATCGGATCCTCAAGCTGACCTTAGCTGGCCACCAGAGGGAGGATGGTGGGTTCAGCGAAGGTTGTTCCGACTGTAGAGGGAAGTGGAACAGTCACGAGTGCCATCGTCTGAAGCACATTTAAACTAGGAACCCCATCCGTAGAGAGAAGGATGGTGAACTGTACAATGCAGATGATGGGTAACTGGGGTTGTTCCTCAGGGGTGTTTCGGCGCCCGACGTTGTTAGAGGAAGCCATAGGTGTCAGTGACACTGATGAGTTCTTTGGAGAAAGTTGTACAGAATTTAGAGGAAGGCCTTTTGAAGCGTTCCCGCAGACGGCGCCAAATGATGCAGCACGATCTGGGCACTCCTAACTGGCTGAAACTTGGCTCCTAGCTGTGACAGACAGCACCTGAGATAAAGAGGAACGTTAAGGGTTCCCGGGGAGCTCTCCTGGCGGGAACACTCCGATGGCTAAGTTAGAACTCTGAGGAAAACTCAAGGAAAACACAGAAGGAGTTAAGAGTGTTGAAAGTGCTAGCTTCAATACCTTTGCTTCGCGAGGGTCGGGGTCCTCTTACATCGGAGCTCAGTCACGTCAGGCGTAACCTCCACTACCCTAGCCATCATTGCCAGGGCTGATATGGCGGGTGTAGGCTGCTGCTGCAGGGTACGAACCCGTCAGGCATGCCATGTTTTTCAGAAATGGCAGGCATGATGCCGCCTGGCGAGAGACGTGGGCGCTGCCACCAGATCCGGCAGGTACGGATGTCAGGCAGATCTTCCCTGCAAGTTGTCGAGCTACTTTGCTCCGAACCGCCTAGGGCCGAGTTACCTTGCATCGAGGTGCCGAGGTACCCCGAGGTGCTCACATTGGAGGCGAACCTTAAACAAGTAAGAATGGGAGTGTCGACGGTGCTATCTCGAGGTACTTCTCCCTCGGGACACTTAGCCAGAAGCTGGGGTGCTCCCTTCTTAGGAAGGGAGAGCTCGGAGCCCCTTAGGAGGAGCTCGGGTCTCAGGGGGAGCTCGGGTCCCTTTGCACGGAGGGAGCTTGGGGCGCTCCACCCTCAGGCTTGGGGTGAGCTGGGCCTTGCCTCTCGGCGAGTTGTCACACCCATTGAGCCATTCGGCCGGGCCTTGGCGAGCTTGTAACGCCGAATTGTGGCCAGGCTGTCACGCCGAGTTATAACTTATGCTAAGTCATGCCCACGTATCCCCGTGCTACGAGGTCGAGCCAAATCACCCTACATCAAGTACGTTGTAGTCGACAATGAATAATCCAGGCTTCTCAACGGCGAGAGATATACCATTTAAGTTTGAGCCATTGACGAAGGTAGGATCCGTTATAAAAGCTCGGAGTTTCACATCTCGAGCGCTAACAGCTAGAGTTGCTGAAGCTGTGCTTTTGTCAATATCATATCTCCCTTTCAAAGAAGCCTTCATCATCTTGTGAAGAGAGAGAGAGTACGACTGTCCCGGATCGAATGCGATCGAATCAGATAGGTAAATTCAAATTTGATTCGATTATATTCAAATAAAAGAGAAGAAATGGACAATAATACATTGATATTTTTTGTTAATTTTTAATATTAATGTAAATTAAATAAAAGAAAAAGGATAAATTACAAAAACCTAATCAGATCCGATATAGGTAAATCTAAATTTGATTCCATTAAATTCAAACAAGCGGGACCCACGCGAAAGTGAGACTGAGAAACAAAAGAGAAGAAATGGATAATAATATATTGATATTTTTTTATTAATTTTTAATATTAATGTAAATTAAATAAAAGAAAAAGGATAAATTGCAAAGACCCCCGTAGCATGGGGTATTTTGTTTTGCGACAAATACCCCTGTATTATGATCGTGAGACAATGACCCTCTTTCGTTAGCCTTAAGCCCGCCGTTGCAATATTTTTTTAATTTTCATGTTAAAGAAAAACACTGTTCATATTCCCCAACTTCACAATACACAACAGCGGCGGCAGACTTCCGTTGAAGTCCTCCCTCTCTCTCTCCCTCTCTTCCTCCGATCTCCTTTCTTCTCCTTCCCCTTTCGCTTCTCCCCTTTCTTCTTTCCGATTTTTTTTTTATTTTCCGTTCCTTGCAGATGGAGAGAGAATGGGTTTCATTAAGCTGGGATAGGGACCAGAGGGACCAGAGGTTTGTTTTAAAATTGCAACTCTAGCCGCTCCATGGCTGTGAGAAAAGTCTCGATATTGACGGTGAAGTCCCCTGAAAATTCTGCCGTTCGATCTGAGTGCGAGTAACTTTCCTTTTATCATTGCAGAACGCATGGTTCCCGTAACGAGGATCCGGTCCTTTGGAGTGTTCAGACTCTTCTTTATATCCTCTTTGCCGAAAGCATCACCTGGATTCATTTGAGACAGCAAACTGGAAGAAGACTGCAAGGAAAAGGATTAGAATCCTAGTTTCTGAATGTTTCCTCTTCATCTTGAAAACCTCTCAAAGAAGAAAAGAGATAAGAGATGAAAATGGCAGCAACATTGAAGAAAATTATCTCTCATTAACTGTTTAAGTCGGCGTTGCTTGCAAGGTGTATGTGCATATCAGTTATCAGCCATCCCTGTCGTAGGCCGTAGCCAGTAGCCACCTCCAAATCAAGGAGAAGAAGGGAAAGGGAGGACTAAAGCACCCACGAGCATCGAGAAACTGGAAACATTCTCTTGCTCGTCATCCTCTTCCTCCTCTTCTTCTCCTTCTATTTTTAGCACCTCTTGAAACATTTCTGTTTGTAGAAAAGCCCTAATGGGAGAAAAATAGAAGTCTCAACAGAATCGGAAGATGACGATTCCACCGTATATGAAGGCAGTATCCGGTTCCATCGGAGGGATCGTTGAGGCTTGTTGTCTTCAACCCATCGACGTTATTAAGACGAGGTTGCAACTCGACAGGTCTGGAACTCACTTATTCTTCCGAGTTCTGGAGATGGATGCAAACAAGACTCAAACTTGGAGAATCACCGTCCGCGCCAGGGCCAAAAGCTTTGCTTTCAAGTTCAGAGCCTCAAGACTTCTGCCTAGTTGTTGATTATTTGAAAGCCGATTCTCACTTCGGGTTGGGACATGTAGGATGGCCCTCGATGAAATCGAAATTCCTCCGCTTTGTTGGGAAATTTTGGAGCCGACGCGCCGAAAAGAAGGTAACTTCCGATCCAAAGATATCGAAATTCCGCCACCGAGAAAACAAATCCACAACGAAGCACCTAATCAATTTGAGAAAGACTTAAGAGGAGTTCTGATTCATATCCCAATTGTCCTTATTACACTGGAGTATTTTTCTCCCAATTGTCCTTATTACAAGGGTAATATGAGGATTAAAAAATATTACAATTGCTGATTTCAACTGAAGGCTAACGAAAGGGTTCTTTATCTCAGGGTCATAGTATAAGGGTCTTTTGTCACAAAATAAAGTATAGGAGGGTCTTTGTCACTGACCCCATAGTAGGGGGGTCTTTGTAATTTACCCAAAGAAAAAAGTAATAACGAATAATGAAAAATAATTTATTGACAGTAATTAAAGAGAAGGAAAATTATTATTTTTAATAATTACTGTTAATTTAACAATGACCCATTGATAATTTCTGGTATTTTACAACAATAGATGTAATTTCTGGTCATTTGACATAATTATTAATAGTTAACTGTTAAATAAATAGTTACTGAAATTTTCTAGTAACTTTAATAATTACAAATAATTTATTGTTAAATAATGAGAAAATTTGCAATAATTTACTGATGATTTATGGTAATATATGGAAATTTTCAATAATTTCTATTTCAGTAGTTAATTACAATTTTTTTTTACGTAAATTTTCTTTTACTAAGTATGTTTTTTATTATTTTACTCTAATTAATTTTATTAATTAATCGTAATTAAAATTATTTAACATTTCATAAATTTTTTTCATTTTATTGATAATTTACTGCTAAATAATTGTGAAATTTTATATTTTAATTTACTATAAAATACAGATAATCTAATTATAATTATGGAATATTTCTGGTAATTATTAATATTTAGTGATAATTTATTGTTAAATTTCAATAATTATATTCATAGTTTAATGATAAATAAGGATAATTAATATTTTATTAATAATTTCTTGTAAATTTCAATAATTATATTTAATTTGTTGTTAGAAAATAATAATAATTTAATTGAAATTACTATTTGGTAAATTTCCATATTTAGTGATAGTTGACTATTAAAAATTAAAAATAATTCAATGACTAATTAAGTTACTATTAATTAATGTTGTTGTTAATTAGAAAATAGATTTTCTATTAATTTTGTCTAATTAATAATAGTTTTTTGGTTATTTTGTGTAATTAAATAATGGAATTTTATAATAAAAAAACTAGTATATATTATGTGGTAATTGATGAAAATTAGTTAGAAACATTATATTTTATTTAATTATTGAATACTAATGAAATTATGAAGACTGAACCATTCTCAAACCCGATCCTTGGCCAAAGCCATTGAATCGGTCAACAACCCATTGACCCAGGCGGTCGAACCGTCAACCTGTTCGACCTATTCAACGGTTTTTGACGATTTTTTATTTTTTTGTTAGAACAGGCCATCCGTTTGAACCAGAGAATCAAACCGTTAACCTGAAAACCAGTGGCCAAAACGGTTCTAGGTCAGTTTTTGAATCATTGGTCATCATTATGCTATGTTATTAGTGACAGTGAAAGAAATCCGACAAACCTATTACAAATGCATAAACTACTAATCCTATTGATGTTGTATGATATGAGGTGTAGCAAAGCTAGACATGCAACAGACAATCTTGCCAACTTGGATGAAGTTGAAGTGGTACACCCTGTAGACAAAAGAAAGTCAAAGCCCCAAAGAAGAGATCCTCGGGAAAGGCACTCCCAAGCTCAAGTCAGTAATAGAGGATGAAGTCGGTTGGACCAAGCGGTTAAAGGTGAACTGGTTTGAGCCGAGGAAGAAATATGAGAGAGGTAAAAGATGGTGGAAGTTAGGGGAAAAGCCTTTAAATAGTTGAGTGTTCGTGGTGTACTCAGACACGCTCCTTATGGGGTTTATTATAGGGATGAGACCACTCGGCGGAGGCACTTATCCTTGAGAGACAATGGTTATCCTAATCCGTGTGGGATTACACTTTCTTCGCTGGTATGATTATTTGTGCTTCTCAGCAAGCAACCTGCTCATACGTTGACGTGGTTTGAAGACGTTGGCCACGAAAGTGTCTGCGTGACAACTTCGACCGGAACACCTATCACCCTTTCCTAGCTTCCCCTCACTCAATTGTGCCTCTTACAACTCTTTTGTCCTCACTCCTTTCCATATAAATTCATTTGACTAAAACAACAAATATTTATTAAATCAAGTTTAAAACTACCCAACGTTGAAAAGTGAAAAGCAATTCTACTTCAAAACTACCCAACATGAAAGTAGGTTTAAAACATTAAAGTAAATCAAACTTTATCCTTCAAACGTTTACAATGATAATGATATTGTAAATAACTGACATCAATGGCAATTTTGAAACAATTCAGTTGTTTATAGAGGAAGAATGAGAAGAGTTGAATAAAGGAAGAGAGGAAGTTGTTTACTGAATCAGAAAGTTGAATAAATTGAAATTGTTTACTGTCTCAAAGAAGTTTTGGTTATTTATTGAAGTTGTTTACTGTTAAGATTGAATTAGGAGTCTCCGTTTATCTTCTTTGTATACATCTTCTTATCCTTGTCATGTATAATTCAGTGAGGAAAGGTAGGTTTGAGTCCTTGTAAGCATAGGAGACTCGACTGTATTCATGTATATATATCGGTATTCTCAATGAATGAAAACAGAAAAGAATAAACCAGAAAGCTCTACTTTTACATGGTATCAGAGCCCCGAAAATGGAGCAAGAGGTCTACGTTCCAAGACCTCAGGAGATTCAGTTCAGCATTGTGTTTTTCCACAGAGCTCTTCCAATGGTTCTTCTTGTGCGAATAACAGATTCAGTTTGGCACAGTGTTTTTTGCAGAGCTCTTCCGACGGTTCATCTTGTGCGCATAACAGAGAAGACTCCGGCGAGTTAATGTTCTTCTTGTGCGCATAACAGATTCAGTCTGGCGCTGTGTTTTTCGCAGAGCAGATTCAGTTCGACATTGTGTTTTTCACAGACCAAATTCAGTTCGGCATGTGTTTTTTGCAAACCAAGTTCAGTCCGACATTGTGTTCTTCGTAGACCAGATTCAGTTCGGCACTGTGATTTTTCGCAGAGCTCTTCTGACGGTTCTTCTTGTGCGCATAACAGTGAAGACTCCGGCTAGTCAACGTTCTGCGACAACTTTTTTTGAGACATTCGGAGATTGGTTCTCTGTCTTTTGTGGTGATTCTGCCGCCGATTGTGAGCTTTTAGACACAATAGTTGGCATGACTGAAAACAGAGAAAAAGGAGCAGGGGTAGGAGGAAAAGGTCGTGGCGGCCAATACAACCAAAGCCTCTACGCAAGGCAATGCGTCTCAAGGAGAATCAATTGATCCAACCAAGACTGGGATAAATGGACTAAGTAGTGAGCAGTGGAGCATGTTGCTCAACCTTTTGAACACACAGAAAGAGGGGAGTCAATGACTAAGTGGTAAGCAAAAATTGTCAGAATGGATAATAGACACAGGGGCCTCTCATCATATGACAGGAAGCCTCAGGTCGATGAGAGACATAAAGAATGTCATTCCGTGCTCTGTCGGGCTACCAGACGGGAAAGCGACAATAGTAGAGAAAGAAGGCACAGTTGCACTAGACGATATCTAAAACTGACTAGTGTTTTATATGTGCCTAGTTTGAATTGCAACTTGCTTTCTATATCGCAATTGATTGAGGAATCAAATTGTATTGTCCAGTTCACTAATAAATTCTGTGTAATACAGGACCACACTACGAGGATGCTGATTGGAGCGGGTGAGCAACGAGAGGGACTATTATTTTCGAAGCATTGCATCAACAAGAGCAATGAAGAGTACAGAGAGCAAGACGTGTGATATTTGGCATCAAAGGTTAGGGCATCCTTCTTATAGAATTGTTAAGTTGCTGCATTTTATTAGCACTAAGAATAATAATGATGACAGTATTAAGAGTTGTGATGCATGCTTCCGACCTAATCAATGTCGAGAAGAGTTTGTTTCTAGTAATAATAAAATATCCAATATTTTTGAGTTAATTCATTGTGATTTGTAGGGTCCTTATAGAACTTCAACTTCTTGTGGTGCTCACTATTTCTTGACCATAGTAGACAATTTTTCTAGAGGCGTTTGGATTTATCTTCTGGTTGATAAGACGAAAGTGGGATGAGTTCTTCAAAATGTTTTTGCTATGGTTCAAAGGCAATTTAACAAACCTGTAAAGGTGATCCGGTCTGATAATGGGACTGAGTTTGTATGCTTGGCTAGTTATTTTGCTGAAAGTGGTATTATTCATCAAACCACTTGTGTCGGGACCTCTCAACAAAACGGGAGGGTTGAACGCAAGCACCGCCACATACTCAATGTTGCCCGAGCTTTGCGCTTTCAAGCCATCTTGCCTATTGATTTTTGGGGGGAATGCTTCCTGACCGCATGTTATTTGATCAATCGGACATCGTCCATTCTATTGAAGGGAAAGACTCCCTATGAAATGTTATTTGGGCGACCTCTTTCTTATGATAATGTGCGAGTTTTTGGTTGCTTAGCATATACGCACATTCATGGACATGGAGGAGATAAATTTGTTAGTCGAAGCAGACGGTATGTTTTTGTTGGGTATCCTTTTGGAAAGAAAGGATGGAGCTTGTATGATTTAGAATCCGGCATGTTCTTTGCATCAAGAGATGTTACTTTTTTTGAGCATGAATTTCCTTATGCACACAAGGAAGATGCACAACCGAACAAAGCACAAGGCCAATTTAATTGTGGAATAGGTGGGATAGATGAGGTGTTGGTACCATCCACTTATTTACCTGGACTAGCAAATGGCAAGATGGAGGCTAACCAGCGAGGTGAACCCGCTGAAAAATGAGTCTGTGTAGAAGAAAGAACCCGCATAGACCCGAATGCAAATGCCGGTGAACCCATGCATTCTTGTGACACCACCACAAGAAATGCAAGTGAAGACGATCCTGATGTCAGGGGGGTGGTGATATTGAGCAACAACAGCACTCCGAATTTCAACAGCAGCACTCTGAATTTCATTTGGTGCATGGGCATCGACAGAAACAATAGTCCACAAGGTTGAGAGATTATGTGCTTCACACCATACAACGCTTGAGTCCCTCTCCACGTCCCTTTGCAAGATAACTCGGCCAATCACATTCTGTAGGTAGTCCTTATCCCATAGATAACTATGTGAACTGTAACAATTTTTCTTCTCTACATCGTGCTTTCTTGGCATCTATTAGTGCACGAATTGAACCTACTTCTTTTGCTGAGGCCGTAAATGATGAAAAATGAAGGAGTGCAATGCAGAAAGAAATACAGGGACTTGAAAATAATCAAACATGGACTGTGGAGCCTTAGCCATCCGGAAAACGAGCCATAGGATGCAAATGGGTGTATCGAATCAAGTATAACGCTGATGGGACAATGGAAAAATACAAATCCCGTCTTGTGATTTTTGGGAACAAGTAGGTTGAGGGAATTGATTATAATGAAACTTTTGCCCCAGTTGCAAAAATGGTTACTGTCCATACCTTCCTTGCAATCGTAGCAGCTAGAAATTGGGAGCTTCATCAAATGGACGTGCATAACGCATTCTTGCATGGTGACATTCATGAGGAAGTCTACATGCGAATGCCTCCTGGTTTTCAGTTGGATAAACTAGGTATGGTGTGTCGGTTGCAAAAATCTCTGTATGGCTTGAAACAAGCGCCGAGATGTTGGTTTGCTAAATTAACAGCAACCTTAAAGACATGGGTTTCAGCAATCATGTTCAGATTACTCCCTCTTCACTTTTCGTCGAGACAGGGTGCATGTGCTTGTTCTCGTGTATGTGGACGACATTATCGTGTCAGATAATGATCGTATGGCAACTCAGGTCTTCAAGAAATATTTGAGTGATTGCTTCCATATGAAAGACTTGAGACCATTGAAATATTTTTTGGGCATTGAAGTTGCCCGAAACTCAACAAGAATTCTTCTGTCTCAACGTAAGTATGCTTTAGATATTATCTTTGAAGTTGGATTATTTGGTGCAAAACCTGCTCCTGCTCCTGTTTCTCTGGAGCAGAATCACAATCTCGCCTTTACAGATGAGCTCTTCTTATCTAATCCTGAGAAATACAGACGCTTGGTGGGGAGGCTTATTTATCTCTCAGCAAAGCGTCCAGAATTGTCTTATTGTGTGCATGTTCTGTCCCAATTCATGCAACAACTGCAAGAAAGACATTGGGAGGCTGCATTATGAGTGGTGCGCTATTTGAAAGGAAATCCTGGTCAAGGAATTCTCTTGCATTCAGATTGTGACTTGCAGTTATATGCATGGTGTGATTCAGACTGGGCGAGCTGTCCTTTATCCTGACGTTCTCTGTCTGGGTGGTTTATTATGCTTGGGAAATCATCAATTTCCTGGAAAACTAAGAAACAATACGCTGTGGCTCATTCTTCAGCGGAAGCAGAGTATCAGTCTATGGCCCTGACCACATGTGAATTAAAATGGCTGAAGGGATTGTTATTGGCTCTTGAAATTACGCATTCAAACCCAATGCGATTATATTGTGATAGTCAGGCAACCAGGCATATTGCAGCAAACCCAGTGTTTCATGAGCGTATGAAACATATTGAAGTTGATTGTCATTTTGTACGTGATGAGATTCAAAATGGTTGCATTCATCCTGCTTATGTGTCGACTACTGTTCAGCTGGCTAACATTTTTACAAAGGCACTAGGTCGCAGAGAATGAGTACTTTCTCCACAAGTTGGGCATTCACAATCTGCATGCTCCAACTTGAGGGGGAGTGTTAAGATTGAATTAGGAGTCTCCATTGTTCTTCTTTGTATACATCTTCTTATCCTTGTCATGTATAGTTCAATTAGGAAAGGTAGGTTTGAGTCCTTGTAAACGTAGGAGACTCGACTGTATTCATGTATATATATATATATATATATATATCAACATTCTCAATGAATGAAAACAAAAAAGAATAAACCAGAAAGCTCTGGTTTTACATTTACTGTTAACTTTTAATACATAAAATAAGCATCTACCAAAGCTTGCACTCGATATGCATTTAAAACCAAAGCTTTCGGCAATGAAATGGGAGGTGACATGGCTATAGGCTAAGAACCCAATAATGTGGCAAAATGAGGGGTTTGAATAGGGGGGAAGAGAGGAATTATAGAGAATGAATGAGAAAGCAAGGATGGGAGAAGGGAGGAAAGAGTGGTCGGATAATGAGAATGAGGAGAGGGTTGTATATATGTACTAGTAAGTGTGCAGGTGCTTTTGCATGTGATAATTTTTTATGACGACAACGATGACGATGATGACGACAGTGATAGTAAATAATATATTTTCAAATTTTCTTCTTATTTATCACACATTTTTGTTTAATATGATAAATATACAATATTAGAGATGTGCCTAGATGTCTTCTACATTTTTTTTGTATTTTTTTAGTACTTTTTTTGTTTTTCTCCTTTTAATTTTTATTATTATTTAATTATAACATCAAGGGTTTTACACATTTAACCTAAAAGGTTGAATTTTTGACTCGCTACCAAATATGAGGGTTAGGTGGCGTTTGATAAATCTGAAATTTGAAATCTTATGTCTTAAAAGTTAAAAAGATATTAAGTGTTTGAAATATGAAAAGAGGCATAAATGCTTTTCTACTTTTTAGTGGCTCAAAATAGATAAGCTTGTTTGTGTTGGACCAAACCTTTAACATCTAAATTTCCCTAATTTTACTACTTTACCCCTAGAATAGACTATTTGGTAACTTTGAGCTTAATTTGTACTGTTTCATATAAAATAATTTATCAAATTCAAAATAATATTTAATAATTAATAATAAACAAAATTGTAATAATTAATAAAATTAGTAATTAATAATTAATAAAAAGTAACTAATAATTAATAATTAAAAAAAATGTCACGTGACTTATGGACACCGTGAACGTCAAAAAACGCGCTACACTGATTTCCCCTCGAGGGTCGTGCAGCCGGTTTATATGAGGACCATCAGATCGCTTCAATCCCAACCGTTGATGCCCGCGTACAGTGGCTATAACTAGCAGGTGTCTTGGACATTTTTCCTTCGCCACAAATCTTCAGCCATAGTCTTGAGCTCGCGTYCAAAGCCTCCAGCTCGGGTCAATTCGTYCCATCTTGGTCATCTTTCTTTGGTGAGTCACCCTAGCTYCTTTTCCTTCAATTTTGTTATGTCYTMTTTTGATAGTCAGCTAGATGAGCCCGAGGTGGGTACCTYGGCTCAGGGTGACCCTRCTGGAGTYTAGTCTTTCGAGGCRYGGGAGGCSTCGGGTAACTTAGCGTCCACCTCTCACYGAGGTCGGATGCCGGACAAGTTYGGACCCTCCACCATGACCMTGGAGAGGCTCYGCTACCTCATTTGGCAGTACAACCWGCCCGGGGAGTACACCTACAGTTTACYTGCGGGTAACTTCCCATGGGAGCMCGGCCCCGACGAGGTCGTRATCTTCCGGGAGKWGCACATARCCRGGCTCYGTCTTCCCTTCCATCAACTTATAGTGGAGGTCYTGAACCACTTTAATGTTACGATAGACCAGCTCCACCCGAACTCGGTCTGTAACGTGGTCGGGACCATCTCCCTCTACCATGAGTATGTCCTCCCCCTGAACTTGGACATATTATGTTCTATCCTTACAATAAAGAAGAGCGCTTCATGCGTTCTCCCCGAGCACAGGAGGGCCTATTACTTGTCTCCTCGCTTGGGCTTCAAGTTGCTACACAAGCTTCCAAGCAAGATCCCGGCTTGGAAGCAGGACTACTTCGTAGTCCGGAACCCCACGGGGTGGCCCTTCCCTACTCAATGGAGGGCGGCTATCCAAGACCCCGCCATCATCCTTGACAAGAAGACAAGGGAGACATTCTAGTCGTGGGCTGAGATTGAGTGTAGTTACAAAGATTACATCACCGAGAGCAAGCTCATCCAGGCCGGCTTTAGCCCGGGTAGGTAGTCTTAGTACCTTAGTTGTTTGGCCTGCACCTTTTCTTTTACTCGAGTACTAATGCCGAGCTCTGTTGCAGGTCCCATGGAAGCGGATAAGCTCAAGGGGGATAGACTCTTCAACCATATGATGGGGAGGAAGAAGCGGGCTGCTAAGAGAGCTCGCGTTGAATCACCACTTACCCCCATTCCCGAGCCCAAGCTTCCACCAACTCCCTCTTTCGAGCCCGAGCTCCCTGACGCTCCACCGATCGTTGACTTCGAGGAGTCCATACCACCTCGGGAGCCCAAGACCTCGACTGAGCCCGCTACGAAGGTAGTAGCTGAGCCTGAGATTGTAACCGGGGGTGCTGACGTAGCAGCTGAGGCCTCTGTCGAGCCAACTCGTACAGCCGAGACAGTGGTCTCCAGCTCGGGGAGCCCGAAGTGTCTTGGTCCCCCAGTGCAGCCTTCGAAAGAGCATGGGGGCTGTTTACGCCGAGGAAGTCTCGGCTTGGGCTGAGCTCACCCCTTCTCAGCTCGGAACCCGAGCTGCTACCCACATCTTGGTGGTAAGTTCTTCCTTCTCTCTCTCTTTATATATATATATACATCTCTTCGGTGCTAACCAACTTTCTTCATCAGGCAAACTCTGTCGTGCACGCCCTGACTCTTTAGTTCGAGAGGAACCTGAAGCGGGCTCTAAACGCCGAGGAGTCATCCCGCCGTGGCTTAGAAGAACGTCATCATGACATTGATGGAAAAGAAGGATGAGCTGGCGCGCGAGAAGGACGCACTGAGGGGCGAGGTGGACGCCCTCAAGGCAGAGCTGGCACGCGAGAAGGGTGTGCTGAGGGGCGTGCTGGACACCCTCAGGGCAGAGGCAGAAGGCCTTAAGGAGAACAAAAAGGCCCTTCTGGACGAGGTGGAGTTCCTCAAGGTTGACATTGAGGAGAAGACCGAGATCTTTACTCAAGCCATAGAGGAGACAAAGATCAAATCTGTCGCGGATTACATCCAATCAAACAAGTTCGACGCCGTTCTGGGGGAGGCCTATCGTAGTGTAAGTTGAGCAGGTGGCTGATAAGGCATACATACCCCGAGCTTGACACGAGCGCCATCACCACCTCACGAATCACGGATGAGATAGCCCATCAAGCCACAAAAGATCCAGATTCCGAGGAGGACGGTGACGAAGAAGCAGACGTCCCGTGCGGAGATGACGATTCCCTGAAGTAATTGTTCTTTGTACTCCGAGCCTACGAGCTCAGTTTGTTTTTTTTTTTTTTTTGTGAAGCTCATTGTACAAAACTTATTTGTTAATGAAATAACTTTTTCTCCAAGTGTTGTCTTATCCGAGCTATCTTGGTGTTTTGTCCGAGCTATCGTAGTAAAGTGTACAAAGTAGAGTTCCTCAACCGTTGCCGCCCCGAACTTTCTTAGTACCTCGCGGGGGTGGATCTTGTGACGCACACCGAGGTGATTGACATAGTAAGGCATATGCCCGAACTGTCTTTTGGTTGTATGCCGAGGTGAGATAAGTGTCGTGGAATCTACCGGTCTGCTTGCACCCTTGACACATTATGTACTATGGTGCCGAGCTCCTTGGTCAGCTCGGTATTTTAGCCCCTTGGCCGGGGGGGAGTGGATTTAGACACCCTTGGTGTTCGTTCGTGTCATAGAGGCGGCTAGGTTATTATGCCGGAGTTTGTTAGTTTGGCATTTTGGAGTTCGCCCATGGCATAGAAGCGACTGGGTCTTATTGCGCCGAGGCCTTTGTTAGCTCGGCATTTTGGCCCTTTGGCTCTGAGAGTGACTCATGGTCTGCTCTTGGAATTCGCCCATAGCATAGGAGCGACTGGGTCTTATTGCGCTGAGGTCTTTGTTAACTCGACATTTTGGCCCTTAGGCTCTGAGAGTGACACATGGTCTACTCAGTTATTTATAGGTAATACTGCCTTAGGTTGACAATATTCCATGCCTGAAGTACTTGTTTCCCTTCCAGGGTTTCGAGCTCGTATGTTCCTTCCCCGAGTACTCGCTTTACTCGGTAGGGTCTCTCCCAGTTCGGACCGAGCTTACCAACACCGGGCTTAGGCACCATAACCTTATAGAGAACCAAGTCGCCAACGCGGAGAGTCTGCTTTCTGACCCTAGTGTTATAGTACCGAGCTAACCTTTGCTGGTAGGTCGCGGCCCTGATGTATGCGAGGTCCCATACTTTGTCAAGTAAGTCAATGTTGGTACGTAGCTCGTCTTCATTTGCCTTGTCCTCATACGCTGCTAGTCTCAGCGAGGGAACTTCAATCTCGGCTGGAATGACTGCTTCGGTGCCGTAGGTGAGGTTAAAGGGGGTTTCTCCTGTAGCAGTCTTTCCCATGGTACGATAAGCCCATAATACGCTGGGCAGCTTGTCTGCCCATAGTCCCTTAGCTCAGTCTAGGCGCGCCTTTAGTCCACGGAGAATAGCTCTGTTCATGACTTCCGCCTGACCGTTTGCCTGAGGGTGCGCCACTGTGGTGAAGTTTTATTGAATTCCCATGTCTTGGCACTAGTTCTGGAATTTGATGTCTTCAAACTGCTTACCATTGTCGGAGGTTAGTACTCAAGGTAGTCCGAAACGACACACAATGTTCTTCCAAATGAAGTTCTGCACATTCCGGACTGTGATTGTCACGAGGGGTTCAGCTTCGACCCACTTCGTGAAATAGTCGACTGCTACCACTAGGAACCTTCTTTGCCCTGTTGCTGGTGGGAATGACCCGAGTAAGATGATCCCCCATTGTGCAAATGGCCACGGGCTAGTGAGGTATTTTAGGTTGGCGGCAGGCCGGTGGTGGATGTTGGCATGCTTTTGGCACTTGTCGCATTTTTTGATGAGCTCAGTTGCATCTGCCTTCATCGTTGGCCAGTAATACCTCTGTTGGAGTGCTTTTTGAGTGAGGGCCCTGCCCCCCAAGTGTCCACCGCATAGGCCCTCATGAGTTTCGTGGAGGACGAGCTCGGCTTCAAAGGGTCACAGGCAGCACAGATAGGGGAGCGTGTAGAATCTTCGGTACAACCATTCATCTATCATGACGTATTTGGCTGCCTGATGCTCTACCCTCCTAGCGGCATTACGATCTGCGGGGAGGGTTCCGTGTAGAAGGAAGCTCGCGAGCGGATCAATCCAGCTCAACTCTGCTTGAATGACGGGAGCGACCTCCTCTGCCCCCCTGAGAATTCTAGGCCGAGGCAAGTTCTCTATATACACAATTCTCATGGTCTTATCGCTAGTGCTGGCTAACCGGGATAGGGCATCGACCTCGGCATTCTCTGATCTTAGGATTTGCCGGATGAAGTGTGACTTGAAGTTGAGCAAGGCCTCTCTTGCTTTGGCTAAATAAGCTATAATGGTTGGTTCGCGAGCTTCGTACTCACCCATAACTTGGTTGACCACGAGTTGGGAATCACTGTAGACGACAATGTGCTTGGCTTTCACTTCCTTTGTTTGATCTAGCCCGACTAGTAGCGCCTTGTACTCTGCTTTGTTGTTGGATGCTGCGAACTCAAAGCGTAGTGCATACTCCAGTTTTGCACTGCTGGGTCTATATAGAACGATCCCAGCCCTGCTGCCCTGCTGGTTTGATGAGCCATCTACGTGAAGGATCCAGGGCTCCTCGTCCTAGTTCGTGCTTGGCCTAACAAGGAGAGATGCCGCGCTGGTTGCAATTTCAGGGCGCTCGACCTCAACCGACCTAGGAACCCCAGGCTCGCCCGCATTGGGTGCCTTGTGTTCCACCGTCCTGGGGACTTCGGAGCTAAAGGTGCATTCTATGACGAAATCCGCTAAGGCTTGGGCCTTGATAGCAGTTCGTAGCTTGTACTGGAGTTTGTACTCACTGAGCTCGATGGCCCACTTTGTCAACCTTCCCGAGACCTCGGACTTGAGCAAGACTTGCCTCAGAGGTTTGTTGGTAAGGACAACGATGGTGTGAGCTTGGAAGTATGGGCGGAGCTTTCGGGCTGCTATGACCAGTGCATAGGCTAACTTTTCTATCTCTGGGTACCTTGTCTCTGATCCCTACAACACTTTACTAACATAATAAACGGGTCGTTGGACCCAATCTACTTCTCTTATTAGTACCGAGCTGACCACCTCGTCACTTGCCAAGAGGTATAACTCTAAAACATCACCCTCTTCGGGTCGGGTTAAGACTAGGATGCTGGTGAGGTGCTTTTTGAGCTTGTGGAACGCGAGCTGGCACTCTTCAGTCCATTCAAAGCCTTTGCTTTTTATGGCCTTAAAGAAAGACAGGCAGCAATCTGCTGACTTGGACAGGAAGTGGCTCAGAGCGGCTAACCGGCCGTTCAACTTATGAACTTCCTTCAATTTTGGGGTGGTCTCATTTCTAGGATGGCTTTAATTTTGTCTGGGTTAGCCTCATTGCCGCGCTGGTTAACGATGTACCCTAGGAACTTACCAGAGGTGACACCGAAGACACACTTGTTCGGATTTAATTTTATATTAAATCTACACAAAATTTAAAAAACTGAATGTAAATCTTGTATTAAATCATGTGAAAATTGGGTTTTGACGACCATGTCGTCTACATAACACTACTTTTTTGCCAATTAGTGGCTCAAACAGTTTATTTACAAGTCTTTGAAAAGTGGCCCCGACGTTTTTCAACCCAAAGGGCATGACCTTGTAATAGTATAGGCCAAGCTCGGTTATGATGGCAGTTTTCTCTTCATCAGCTGGGTCCATCTTGATCTGATTGTAGCCCGAATAGGCGTCTAGGAAGCTCAGCAACTCATGCCCCGAGGTCGCGTCCACTAGACGGTCGATCCTGGGAAGTGGGAAGCAATCCTTTAGGCAAGCACGGTTCTGGTAGGTGTAGTCGACACACATGAGCCATTTACTATTAGTCTTTTCCACCAGAACGGGGTTGACCACCCAGCTTGAGTAATGGACTTCCCTGATAAAATCGGTCGCAAGGAGCTTCCCGACCTCCTCGTTGACTGCGCACCATCTCTCTGGGGCTTGGTTGCATTTCTTCTGTCTAACGGCCCTAACTACAGGATCAGTATTGAGCTTATGAGTTATGATGTTGGGGTTTATGCCGGGCATTTCTGCCGCGGACCATGCAAAAATATCTAAATTTTTGAGTAAGAAACTTACCAGTTGAGACCGCAGAGGTTCCTTAATAAAAGCGCTGATCTGAAGTACCCGAGTTGGGTCCTCTGTCGAAGCCGGGATGGGGATGGTCTCTTCGGTGGGTGCGGCTTGTTCCGCGAACTGCTCTACGGGTCGTTCTAGCTCAAGGTTGTCTGCTACCTTGGCTTTTCCTTTGAGGGCGGCTACGTTGCACTTGCGGGACTCAAGTTGATCGCCTCGCGTCACCCCGACTTCGAAGTCTATAGGGAACTTCATCGCTAGGTAATAGGTGGAGACTATTGCTCGTAAGGCGTGGGTGATGGGCCGACCTACTATTGCGTTGTACGGGGAGGGAGTCACGACCACCAAGAACTCATGGTTGAGCCTTACCACGCTAGGCCAGGTGCCGACCTCCACAGGTATAGTGATTCTCCCTAAAAGCCTGACCTCCTCTCCGTTGAATCCCACTAGTGGAGTGCTTGCGGGCTTCAGGTCACTTTCCCGGAGCTGAAGTTGATCGAAGGCCACTTTGAAGAGAATATCCGCCGAGTTGCCCGAGTTGACGAGGATGCACCTGACCTCGAAGTCGTTGATCTTTATATTTATGATGGGCGTGTCGTCATGGGGATAATGGACCCCTCGCGGGCTGATGACCGAGCTGCAGCCGAAGTGCAGCCCACTACTAATAATTAATAAAAAACACAAATAAAAATTAACAAAAATAATTAATAACTAATAAAAATTGAAATAATTAACACTAATAAGGATTTAAATCATTAATAAAAAATTAATGAAATTAATAATTAATAAGTATTGATGTGTATTCCAACATACTTTCCTAATTTCTGGTTTAGGCAACAATAGAGAAAACTAATGGACCATCTAGAAAGTGAAAACTAACTGGATTGAAACCATATGTTATTTCAGTTTTCCATCGTGTTTTAGAAGTGAGAACATGTGTTTACTGTCTTGGAATAATCACCGACAATAGTGAAATAAAGAAAAGAAAATAAAGGAACAAACATAACATCAAGTGAAGAAAATAGTCAATAAATGCCATATAACCACAAGTAGAAAACAAAAGATGAAATAAAAATATAGTAAACTGAAATAGGCGCTTGATGGAACAATTGTAAACAAATCAAATAAAAAATCTGAACCCTATGAATAGTTGTTTGAAGAAGAAGAAGAAGAAGAAGAAGAAGAAGAAGAAGAAGAAGAAGAAGAAGAAGAAGAAGAAGATACCTTCGATGAGACGAGTGGCGATCTTCAGACGAGACGAGCATGAGGATGCTCTTCTTTCTTATTCCAGAGAGAAAATACAAATGGAGAAATGTTTTAAGTTTTGGTGTTAATAGGGGCAAAATCATTTGGAAGAAGATACCTTCGATGAGACGAGCGGCGATCTTCAGACGAGACAAGCATGAGGATGCTCTTCTTTCTCGTTCTAGAGAGAAAACACAAATGGAGAAATGCTTTAGGTTTTGGTGTTAATAGGGGCAAAATCATTTGGAAGAAGATACCTTCGACGAGACAAGTGGTGATCTTCAGATGAGACAAGCATGAGGATGCTCTTCTTTCTCGTTCTAGAGAGAAAACACAAATGGAGAAATGTTTTAGGTTTTGATGTTAGTAGGGGAAAAATCGTGTCATTTCCAAATTTTGGGGAGGGATATTTTTGACTTTGGGCTCACTCTGAAATGCATCTGATCACGTTAAGAGTCGGTTCGCGATCTTACAATTTCAGATTTGAAAACAAGATTCAGACCCATTTTCAGAAACAACACCAAACGGGTCTGGTGTCTGAAAAGCAAGTTTTTCAGACACTAAACCTCTGAAAAGCATTATCAAATGCCCCTTAATGAAAGGAAAGTGAATGAAGAGAAATGTAGTAGCTTAAATTACATTTTATACCCTTACAATTGGAGGGATCAAATTCAAAAATAGGGGTATTCTAGTCAATAATAAGATTCAATGAATGCTACTTGAAGTTAATACCTTAAATATAAGACTTAATGAGAAGGATTTGAATGAAGAGAAAAGTGGAGTCAAATTAAATTTCTGTCCTTACCATGAGAGAGTGACCAAAAAAAAATTAGGGTATTTTAGTCAAATAAAAGATTTTACACTCTCATTCACACTTTTAATAGTGGTATAGATGTGGTTTTGAACTTTCTATTCATAAATATTGTTTGTTTGGTTTAATATCTTAATTAAAGTTTTTTTTTTTAAATATAAATTTGCCCCCATGATTGCTCAAGATCATTGTTACTATCATTATCTAGTAAGCATGCACATACTTTACATGTAACATTTTTTTATGATAATGATGATGATGATCGTGAATAATATGTTTCTAAACTTTAATTTTTACTTATCACACTTATTTATTTAATATGATGAATATATGATATTAGAGATGTGCCAAAAGGTTTCCTAGGATTTTTTTTTGTATTCTTTATATGTGATGCAACTACTCCAACAGCTAGTCTTTCATTTAATTTTCCAATAATTATTTTTATTCTTTATATAAAGTCTTGTAATCTCAAGCTAAAGGCATCAAGTTCTTTCCTTTGTTTTGAGAAGCCCAGAGTTTTCTTTGAGAGTTGTGAACCCTCAACCCTTTTTTGGTGAGTGAGTCTCCATCCTTGTTGCCTCATATTGTAAACCATCTCCAATTAATGAAGTTTCATCTAATTTCTTTGAACAAATTTCTTTTACATTTTATCTTCATATTTAAGCTGCATTAATATGCTTATGTATTTTCAGTTATTTTTATTTTTATTATTTAGCAATAACATCAATGGTTGAAATGTTTGGACCCAAAAGGTTGAATTGTTGATTGACCACCAAATAAGAAAACAACTCCATTTTTGGGTTGGCATTATGTTTTGTATTTTATTTATATAATCAATAAAAACAATTATTCTTTGTCATACTTATTTTTCTTTAACAATGTTAATTAATATAAGACTTAACGAGAGGGAATTGAGTGAGGAAAAATATAGTAGTTCAAATTACATTTTGTGCCCTCACAATTCTAGAGAGGCCAAATTGAAAAATAGGGCCATTCTAGTCAATGATATGATTTATTGCCTTAAATATAAGAATTAATGAGAGAGTTTTGAATAAGGAGACAAGTGGTTACTCAAATTACATTTTTGTCCTTACAATTAGAGATGGACCAATTAAAAATTTAGTGTATTTTAGTCAAATAAAAGTTCCACACTTTCATTACACTTTTAAGTGTCTATGTGCATATAAAATTAAATCCAATTGAAACATATTATTGCAAATCAAATAGTGGTAGATTCATATTCAACCCAATTATAAACACTGAATCACCTTTAATGAGATTGAATCGAATTTGAATTTGATCTAACTGAAGTTGTTTACAGCCCTGAATTTCAAGTTGATGATCATTCCCGATCTAATTGATTCATCTCTTAAACTTCCAGATTTGGGCCTAAATTTTGTTTTTGAACCCAATTCCATTGTTTGAAAAATTATTGATTAGGCATGCATTCATATAAAATATTATTTATCTATCTATACTACTATTAAAAGTGTGAATAAGGTCTATATTCTGGAATTTTTTTATTAAAATACCCTTACTCTTTGAACTTGGCATCTCTATATTTATGAGGGCAAAAAACATAATTTGGACTGCTACTTTTATTAAATTTATTTTCTTCCTCAACATTAAGTCCTATATTTAAGGTATTAAGTCCAAAATTCTTTTCATAATCTTATATTTAATTTACATTAAATAAATGAGCATTGTGGATTTTTCTTGACTAAAACCCCTATTTATGAATTTAATCCCTTTTTATCTATAGGTAAAAAACGTAATTTAAAAGACTATTACTTTCCACTTTATTAAATTTCCTCTTATTAAGGTATTAACTCTCATTCTTTCTCCTTAAATACTTTATTTGAAGTATTTTTGTTTCTCACCAATAAATTCTATAAAGTAATTCTATATCTAATATTTTTAATAATGTAAAACCTATATTTAAAACCAACATGAAAAATAATAAAATAAACCACCATTTTTAATGAGTGGCAAGTAAATAATTCAACCATCAACGTCAAATGGGTCAACCAATGTTTTCATAGTTAAATAATATAAATTTAAAAATCAATATAAATATAATTATTACAAAAATTATAACGAAATTGTAAAAATTAAGGCACATCTAAGCATGCTAAGTAAAAGTATTTCTATTCGGTGGAAATGAAATGCAAGGTTTGAAACTAACCCAAAAGAGAAACCATTTTGCTATTTAAGTGATGAGTCAATGATTCAACCTTTTAAGTCAAATGGATCAACCATTGATATCATAAATAAATAATAAAAGTTTAAAGAAAAAGATAGATACACAAAAATTATTAAAAACATTTGTAAAATAACATTTGGGTGCATCTTAATATATGTATTCATCATATTAAACAAAAATAATTATGATGGATAAGAGTTATTTTTATAAATGGTAGAAATAGAATTAAAAACTAAACTAGTTTAAAAAGAAAACTATTTTTGCATCTAATTAATGGTCAATGGTCCATAGGGAGGCACATTAATTAGGTGGGCTTAACTCGAGCTTGAATCGACCTAGCTTGTAATTTTATACAGCCTAGTTTCAATTTTTAGTCCTCGACCTTGGCCTAGGCCTAAGTTCAAAAGTTTGTGCTTTTTTACTTTTCGGGTTGGTCCCAAGCCTATCCCTTAAGTAGCTAAAGTCAAGCTTGATTATATATACATAATCATAAATACATATATGACACAAATTTGCATACATGCATGTATATACAATTATACACATACATTTTATGACAAATTTTGTTATGAGGTTAATTGATAGACTCGAAGTCCAAGACTAACCTAGGTGTATCAAATTTCAATGCTAGTTAGAGGTTGGGCCCAAGTTGAATAGATTCGGCTTGACTTTGGTCTGAAGCCTTAGGTCCAATGCATAGAGTTGGGCCTGGGAAAAGCTTAAATTTAACCTAACCTACTTGACTTGCACCATAATGGTCCAGTCATTTGGGTAAGTGAGTTAACCAATGATGCCATAATTAAATAAAAAAAATTTAAAAATAGATAGAAACAAAAAAAGTTAAAAAATACATAAAGTTTATAGAAATTTCGAAATATCTACGATATTATAAACTTATCATATCAAACAAAAATAAGTGTAATAATGAAGAATTACTTTTAGAATTAATTACGCAAATCGATTAAAAAATCTAAAGTTGCCCAAAATTGAGATTGCCTTTTTTATTTGTCATATTAAATAAAATAAATACAACAAATAAGGAATATTTTTACTAACAATGAAAATAAAATATATAATCTAAATAGACTAGCACGTGCAATGTAAGTGCATATTTACTAAAACTATGTAAAGCCAATACTTGACTTAAAGTCATAAAAATTAAATCCAAATACCATATATCATAGTTAATGCTTAAACATATGTAGGTGCCGTTTATACTTTCTTTGACTTTACATTAGGTCATAACAGTTGAATTAAAATATTTTGATAGAATCATATTATATATATATATATATATATATATATATGTCAATGTTTATAAATTGTAATTGTCAAATATTTTAATTTTTTAATCCAATTTATTAAGTAGAGGGAAATGGCAAAATTGATAGTGAATTTCTAAGGATATTGAGAACTTTTGAGGTCGAGCAACCCATTGAGTCATGTCTTATAATTTTCTTTTTCTTCTTTTGGTAAAAAGAACTAATGCTCATTTTCTTTTGTTTCCTTTCATATAATCAAACAATGTCCAATCAATGAGTTAAGGCATTTAGAACAGAACAATAAAAATTTCTTAAAATTCGCATGTCTTTTAATTTCATAATAGTGGTGACTTATCAGCTGGTATTATTAAAATTCAGGAGGGGTTTGATTGGTAAAAGTTCTTAGAATTGGATACATATAGCCTGTTCATTAACCTTGCAAATATTGGATCCGGATTAGCTGGAGAAAGATATTATAATTTTTATATTTCTAATTTTATTTTTCAAATCTAATTTCCTTCTACACTTGGAATAAAATAAAATTATTTTCTGAATTTCATTTTACAGATTTTGAAAACCGAAGCCTTGGCGCTATTTTGTTTTTGAGCTTCATACTGTGGAAAACCAAATTGCTTTTATAAATGAAATTGGGACTTTAGGCCCAGATATGCTTTAAACAAAAGTGTATACAATGGGGTACATAACCAACAAAGAATGGCATTATATAAGTAGAGAAGAAGATATTCCTGATGTGTGTGGCTGAAATGCCTTGTGGGTGTGTATAGAATTCTTGCGGATAGGAGATCTGAATAGTATATGGAGCTGGGAGCTCCCAACAAAAAACCGTCCCAAAACTCTTTCAACAGGAAACAAATCCGAAATCAAAACAAAACCTAAATGGACCCAAGTTGAAGGGAATTAGAGAAACTCTCGCCATTGCCAGAGTAGGGGACTAGGGGTAATAAACACAGTTGAAGAAGAGGAATGAGCAACCCATCAGGCATGGCATACGTTTGCAGGCTTACAGCTAAGTTTGGTTCCTTACATTCCCCTGCTCACTTTCCTGTTTTTGATTTGATATTTTGGGAGAATTCTTTTTTTGGATTTTGAGAGGGGGAAAGTCGGTCAATGGGATTTTAGTTTCTATTAACCAAGAATCCCTTGTTCTTTTTTCAGATTTATGTAGGAACCACGTAAAGTTTATTTTCCTGGGGTACCACTTATTCGGGTAAGTGATATCCATCTCTTATGTGGGTAAATAGCTTTTTCACCTAGGGAGAAAGTTGCCAACACTTGAATGAGACAAAAATGTCCCTTCTAATAATGGATTTTTATGGATAAAATGGTCATTGCTTTATTTACATGAGAAATAAAAAGAATATGGGTAAATGTACTTACTCGGATAAGTATTTTCTATGAAAAATTTACCCAAATAACTGTATTTACCCGAATACTTAACACTTGAACGTGAGAGATGTAATGCAAACTATTCAAAATATTGAATAAAATTGAACTATTTGCTTAAAAAAACGGAAAAGAAAGAAAAAACAGATAAAAAAAGTGAATTCTGATAATACTGTCTAGAGGTGCAAGTTAGTTTAGTTAGACTGCAATTCTAACCCAATATGAGGTATTGAAATCATGACCCTATATTAACCTAAAGTCTCTCAACCCAGACCTAACCTGACCCAAATCCGAAATGATTATGATAATCCTGTCTAGGGTTTGGTTGACGCTCCTCTTAAATTTTATGGTCATATATTGATTGATACATTTAATCCAATTTGACTGATAATGACACCAAAAGTGTACTAAGCTAAGCAGCAAGAACAATTTGCAGAGGGTGGGTCAATTGCATACTTGGACTACTTTGAACTTAGAACAATTGCAAGGTGAATGCGGTGGCGGGGAGGCAGCAAAGTGACAGTAATGGTGGGGTAGCCATAGTCATTGGAGTTAATTTGCTTTTTCTGTAAAAAATTGCCATTAGGGTTAGGATTTATGAATTATTAATTAGAACAAACTACGATGGCTATCACACTAAACATACAAATTAAACAAAATGTTGAAACAGGAACTGACGCATAGTTAGATTAAGGTTTAGATGATGATGATAATAATAATGAATTAAAATATATGAGCAAGAATACTATGGCGGTGTTTGGCATTGATATTGTTGCTTTAGAAAATGGTGATACATCAGCATTATGTTGGAAAAATCGGTGTTTCAGAAAACGGTAATATGCTTAGAATTGTTTTTCCATAAAAAACAATACTCCAAACCACACTTTGAAAATCGAGAAGGCGTGGTATGGGGAAACACCAATTTGACGTTTCCTCAATTTGGAGCTCATTACTACCAATGGAGACATGATGTGGCAGTGACGTTGACTCCTAGAATGGGTACCATTGCTGAAAACATATATGGAGCACTGGTACCAAACAGAAGGTATTGTTGTTGGTTCAGGAAATGTCCTATCTAGCAGCAAAATTTCCAAACAAAAAAAAGACACCATTTTCTAATGAGAACAAACATGTAAGAAAACGGTGTTGTATATATATATATATATATATATATATATATATATATATAAAAGGGGAATGATTTCAGGCCAAAGATACATATAATCAGATATATGGCCCACTTACATTCAGACACCTGTCATTTCAAAGATTTAAACAAAATGGATATGTGTCAAATTCTGATTAGTGGTAGTTCAAGGAAAGAGCCCACTAACATGTAGAGTGGAACCCACCACCATGCAGAGTTGTGAGAAGTGGGAAACCCCCACTTTCAATCATTTCCTAAAAAAAGAAAGTTGAGCTATTAATTACTGTTAACTACTAAACTAATTAATTAATTCCAACTACTGATTACTAATAATAATTATTGTTAACAACTAATTAATTAATTATAGTTATTAATTACTAGTTAATTACTATTAACTACTTCTAATTAATTAATTCCAACTATTAATTACTAATAATAATTACTCACTGATAATAAATAATTACCGAAAATAATTTCTTATAATAATTACTACTATTACTTAATTGCTGATAATAATAAATTAGTGATAATATTGCTCATTATTAATTCAGAAAAATAATTTCTTATAACAATTACTGCTAATACTTAATTGTTGATAATTTATTATTGACAATATTGCTCATTATTAATTCAAAATGATAATTAATAAATATTTTCATAATGGTAATTAATAATTTGTAAATAAACATTTTATATATATTAACTCATATTAATTATTTTGAAAATAAATATTCAATGGTAATTATATTTATTATAATTATTATCAGAAATTATAAATCATACATTTACATGAAATAATTAATTATATTATTACAATTAATTATAATTAATAATATTATATTAATGGATATAATTATATTATTATTACCAATTAATTATAATTAATTATTAATAATACTAATGATGATAATTATTACTTCAGAATGTTAATTGATAAGTACTTTAATAATGTTAATTATTAATTGGGATATAATCATTTTATATTAATATTAATTCATATTAATTATTTAATAAATATATAATTAGTGTTACTTATTTACATTATTATTATTACAAGTAATTATAATTAATACTATTATATTAATTAACTAAAAATCGTAATTATAACAAATTAATTACTTAATAAAAATAAAAATTAAATAATAATAGTAGTAGTAACAATAATACTTTAATATTACTGATTTCAAAATCATTACACACATAATAAGAATATATTATTAGTTAATAATAATAATAATAATAATAATAATATACTTATATATTATTATTATTATTATTATTGATTTCACAATTATTAATATTTTATTAATCTATTAATAATACTGATTATTATTAAAAAATGTTAGTAGAAAATTTTAATTACTTAAAATTATTTGCTGAAATTACCCGTTTTAATTCGGATAGATAATTAATTATTAATTTCTCAAAATTATTATGTACAATATAATTTTAATTTCTCTTTCATTAACAACCTTATTTTTGAATAATTGATTTTCTATGTTCAATATTTTTTTTTTCAAAAATCCAAATAATTTTTCATTTGCAATGCTAACCATTTAATTTTTCTCTTATTCAGTTTTCCAAAGGATAAAAAAATAAATTAATGATATTTACCTATTTTTATCAAATTATGTTTTTATCAAGTTGTTGTCATTGATGATGACGATGATGATGAGTCAACTTTTTGAAAGAGAGGGGTACTAATAATAATTAATGACTTCTAATTAATTAATTTCAGCTATTAATTACTAATAATAATAACTCACTAATAATAATTAATTACTGATAATAATTTCTTATAATAATTACTACTAATACTTAATTATTTATATTAACTAATTACTGATAATATTTCTCATTATTAATTCGGAATGATAATTAATAATGATTTTCATAATGGTAATTAATAATTCAGAAATAATAATTTTATATTTATATTAACTCATATTAATTATTTTGAATTTAAATACGGAATGTTAATTATTTATATTAGAATTGTTATCAGAAATTATAATTCATGCATTTATTTGAAATAATTAATTATATTATTATTATCAATAATTATAATTAATTATTACTAATAATAATGATTTCTGATAAAAATTATTTACTAATTATAATTACTTACTCACAATTAATTCCTTAATTATATTAATGATAATTATTACTTTCGAATGTTAATTAATTAATGATAATTAATTAGTATTTTAATTATTAATTGGGATATAATCATTTTATATTTATATTGATTCATATTAATTTTTTATAAATATATAATTAGTGTTAATTATTTACATTATTATTATTATGAGTAATTATAATTAATACTATTATTATTCTCCAATAAATATTTCATTTAGTGAAAGTTAAATTATAAACTTTCAATTATTCATTGTTGTTTAACTAAAAGAATTATAAAAGCAATTTTTATTTCAGGAATTAACTAAAAATCATAACTATAACAAATTAATTACTTCATAATAATAATAATAATAATAATAATAATAATAATTTCATATTACTAATTTCAAAATCAATACACACATAATAAGAATATATTATCAACAAAAGACATGGAATAAAAAAATATTCAAATTTCCACTAAATGAATGAACTAAAAATCTATGAGTATTCTCATTGACTTGAATTATAATTTTCTATTTCTATCTTCCAATTCCCATGATTCAAACATACCATTAGGTTATGTACAGGTTTCCCTACCTTTTTCCTAAAGATAAATTCTAGCCAGTCTATGTGCATTGTGGGGAGCTTAGACTTAAAATTTATAACCATGATCGACCAAAAGAAGTGTTGTTACCTAACTTGGAGGTGATTTCCATACTCAGGATGGTCTCATTATTCTCCTTTCTTTCATGTTTCCTCTGTTGGATGGGCTTCGGAGTCCTAATTATATTATCAGTTGATTGTGTCTATACATGATGATGATTTGATTGTAGTCATATATTTTTCATCTCTTACTTTAGAGGATGGATGCATCTGCAAATGTTGTTTGGCATGGATTGTTTTTCTTAGCAGCTATTTGAATGATTTTCTTCCTTCTTTGCCTCTTTGAATGGATATCATAAATGTTTTTTATCTATTCATATGTCCCTAAATATTAAGCAGTATTGGTAATATTGTTGTAAACATCCGTCTAAATTTACTATTTTATAAATAGATTAATGATTTCAAAGTTATTGATATTTTTTTGGGGGTGGGTTGCTCAACAGGACATTGATATTTTATTGTTAAATAGTAAATTTCAAATTAAATGATACCGTAGTTGCCCTTACTTAGTATGGGGTCATTGTCTAGATAAAACATGGCAAGTCTCTTAAATCAAATAAAGAACTTACCCTAAATGTCTGCTATAAATAATTAAAAAATGAAATAATTCAGATTAAATAAAATAATTACTTATTGAAAATTACTGAATTAAGTAAATAATAATAACAATCAATTATTTATAGAAATAATTAATAATAATAACAATCATAAAATACTTAATTAAGTAAATAATAAAAAATAAAATAACAATCATCAGTTATCATTAATGCTTATTCAAAGCATGCCCCATAATAATTACCAAATACAATAATCAAACCTTAAATAAGAATCAATATTTATTAACATTTGATGTTGCTCAATCCGAGGTAGTGTACGAACTGAGGAGAACAACTAGATAGTCCTTGCTGACAGGGCGGAGCCGAGCTACAAAGATGAGGCTGTGCTTCAAGACCTGTGATCAAGAAAGAAGTCAGAGGCCTGAGGAATTATCCCCGCGTAAGTACTCCGACGCTCAAGTCAGTAAGAGGTGGTGAATGGTCGGGCCGAGCTATAGGGATGCTGGTCCGAGCTAAGTAGTAGTATGAGTGTCCAAAAGTCCCTTACCTCAAGTATGGAGTACCTTTTTATAGCTGAGGGGTCTGTATCCTAGTCGGAGTAGGGTTCTAGGATAATCAGGATAGAGTTCTTCACTGACGTTACTAGGGGTAGAGTCCTACATCTCGGCGGAGTTGTCTTCCCATCCTTATCCACTAGGCGAGCTTATCTGCGTGGCATGTAGCTGATGTGGCTGGCGGGACTACGTCGACGTGGCCGAGCTGTGACAGGTGGCTATGGGCCTCTCTGTGCCAACTCAGCCACGCCCCCAACACCACTCCCGCAGTTTCGAAGTCAAGGGATGAGGTCCTCTAGGTTCGTTGCCTAGTTGAGGAACTTCTGGGCATGTGTATCATCTGTGCCGTGTCAGTCGTTGCCGAGGAGTCCTCCGATTGTTAGTTGCAGAACTTAATTGGGAACCGAAATTTTGGTTCCCGAACCACACCCCCAGTTCTGCTGTCGAGGAGTGAGAATGCTCGACCGGACTATTGCACGACCCTGCAGCCTTGTTCAGGGCCGGCTGGGGTTGGTACCGGGCATTCCGGTTGGGCCTGCGCCCTTGTGCGGTCCATCCGAGGATCCACGTCAAAGGTTGGACCGTTATTGTAGATCGAACCGATGCAATTAATGGGCGTAACCGTTGCCTGTCGGGGTGTCATTTCAGTTTCCAAGGCTTCGTGTCGTGCACTATTGGTCGCGTCGATTGGCCTTCCGAGACGTTGTTAGAGGTGCTTCATCTGCACCGTTGCCTATCCTCTGTATTGTTTGCAAGAAGGTGTTTGGCGTTCACTGTTCAGCAGATTGTTCGGTAGATAGCATGGCAGATAGCTCGGCAAGTTGCTCAGTGGTTTTCGCTCCTCAGCTCTGTAAATTGCCCGGCATGTCTTTTTCATCTCGTCGGTCCTCTTCCTCTTCCGGATCCTCCAGTAGTTCCGGTTAGGGCTGTTCATAAGAAGGCCCAACCCGACCAAACAGACCAACCCGGACCGACCCAACCCGAGTCAGCCGGGTTTTCATCAGCATGGGTCGGTTTCGGGTTGTGCAAATTCCTAAACCGATGATTCGGCTCGGTTTCGGTTTTCACACAAGAAAATCGAAACCGACCCGAACTGAACCGACTTAGTTCCTATTTCAAACATGAAGTTCCAAAGCCCATTAGGCCACCTAGTTTTTGAATGGTTGCAAGAAACTTTGGATTAGTGAATAATGATTAATGAACAACTTTTGTGATTAACTTCTCATTTAAATTTTATCAAGGAGATGGCTGAAATGATGTTCAATTTATGACACTTTTTAAAATTAGCAAGATTTTATCACAGGGATGAATTTAGAACCAAAACCGATCCAAACCGACCCAACCCAACTCAAACCGACCAGGTCGGTTTTGCTTAACACTGGGTCGGTTTCGGTTTCTATGTAGGTAACCCGACTAGGTTGGGTTGGTTGGAAAAACCACAGTAAACCGACCCAACCCGACCCGTGAACAGCCCTAGTTCTGGTTCCGACTCTTCTCACAGCTCCAACTATGAGCCTGAGCTGAGATATTTTGTGGCTGTCGAAGTTGAGGAGGCTGAGTATGGTCCCTCCAGGATGGAGGCAGAGTTTCCTCTATAGGCAGGTCACCGGTTCGGCATCACGCCCTGTGTCTTGGCATCTGGGGATATGGCTCGGATCTGAGCTACATACGCCATTCCCGCGGAATACCAGATGAGGTGTCCGTTGCCCGAGGAGATGGCCACCGATGCTCAGCCCGGTGAGCTATGCGTTAATGAGCACAGCTTGGAGGTTGGGCTGAGGTTCCTGTTGAGCGAGTGGTTCACCAACGTGCTAAACTGGTACAAGGTGTTGCCGGTGTAGCTGATGCCTAACTCCTTTAGGTTCTTGCTCGGTCTTATGTCCTACTGTGTCGTCCGCGATATCAAACTAACCCTGGGGATGGTAAGTTTTATGCTCCAGTTGAAACACCACCAGCAGGGGTACTATTACTTCTCTAGTTGGCGGAATATTCGGTTGTTGGTCGGGGCCCCTTCCTCTGTGAAGCACTGGAAGGAGTTGTTCTTCTTTGTGTGCATTCTCGGGGGTCTCCCTTTTCTTGCCGATCCGCGGGAGCTGAGGATGACTCTACCGCAACCCCAATGGTTGGCGCTCACTTGGGAGAAGAGGTCGGCCCTGAGCTTGATCCACGAATTTGATGTTATCGCGTACACATGCTCGGAGATGCTGATGCTCACCGGGTTGATGGAGAGGGTGGCCGGTCTGTTCCCTTTACTGTTCGTCGGATGAAGGCACTTCGATAGAGGCAGGGGCGAGCTGGTATGCAACTGGAGGTTCATCTCAAGACGAAAGAGCGGCCATAATCTGCGGATAGGGCGGCTCATCGGCAAAGGAAAGTTCGATAGCGAGAGGCTGAGGACAACGATGTTGTCGTGGTTGACCCTGAAGGGGATCGTCGCCCTACTGGTGCGTCGGGGATTGAAACAGGCAGCAGCTTGGGTCTGCACATGCTATGGTGGTCGGGATTTGGTCCCTGAGCAGTTGCTGCGGGGGATCATAACCATGTTGATAGCTCGGGATTTGGTCGGGGTCGGCAACGGAGCCTTAAAGTGTGCGCTTCTACGGTTTGCTGCCTAGGTGAGTTCCCTTCTCTTATTCCTTGCATTTTTGTTCTCTTTTTTGTATACTTATCATCTTCTTCTGCAAAATGCTTGTGCGGCGGTCGCGTTGGTTGACTGTCTCCGAGACCTCCGATCAACTTTCAAGCGGGAACACTCCGAGTATCTGCGGAAGAAGGCCCAATTGATCGAGCTTCAGTTTATTGGGGAGTGGTCGACCGCATTAGAGAGGGAGGTGGCCGAGCTAACGGCGTAACTGGTCGAGTAGGCCAGCCTTGTTCTAGGGCGGAAGCGAGAGATCGCCGAGCTTAAGGAGGAATGTGACAAGTTGGGGCAGGAGGCTGCCGAGGAGGCAGCCACCCAGTACAAGGCATCGAAGGAGATGCAATTGTAGATGGATGAGTACACCGAGGCTTCCTTCGCGGTTGGGTTCAATGTCTTCCGACGAAGGATCCTTCGCCGCCATCCAGAGCTGGCTGAGGATTCGCAGGTTGGGGTGCTTTCGATTCGAATACTCTGCAAGTATCCGCCGAGGGAGCTGATGAAGAGGCTGGGGACGAGGTCGATGTTGTTGATGGTGTTGCTGACGTTGGTGCCGAGGATTGAGCGGTTGTTTCTTCCCCCTTTTTTTGGGCTCGGTATGCCGAGTCTTAAACGATGTAATGGACCATTTTGAGTTGAATATTAGTGTTTCTTTGTTGACCATATGTTGCTATCCTTGTGCATTTTTCTTTTTCCAGCCGAAGCATGTCTGTCCGGGCTATTGTGTGTGTTGGGCTGGGCTATGCCTCAGCGTCTTGTACAATTTTCTTCCATAGGTCGGGGTGTGGTCGGCCGGGCTACTGTGTGGGCCAAGGCAGGTTGTGCCTTGGGCGACCTCTTTGTACTTATGCGATTTTAGTTCGTTGGTCGAGGCATAGTCGACCGGGCTATGCCTCGACGTCCCCAATCTTATGCCGACCAAGGTGTAGTTGGCTGAGGCATAGCCGGCGTCCGTCAATTTGGGTCATTCTTAAAAATAATTGGAATTTTAAACTATACATATATATATATATGAAAAATATAAAAAGTAAAGGAGATTAATCGTAGAATTCCAAACATAAAATAAAAAACATGAGCATTCAACAATTCAAAGAATAAAGACTAAATAGTAAAAATTAGAGAGTGTAAACTTCTAACAATATATAAATAGTCCCAATTAGCAAGGTTTTTGAAACCGGCCCAAACAACGAATCGGTTAGGGGTCTAGCTCCTGGGTCGAACGATCTGACCGTTTGAATCGAACGATCGGCCCATTCTGATAAAAAAAATTTAAAAATTAAAAACGGTCAAAACTGTTGAACGGTTCAAACGATTCAACTACCTGGGTCAGCGGTTTGCTAACCAAGTCAACGTTTTTTGGCAAAAATTTGGTTTTGTGGAAAAACGAAACCAATCACCTGACCGATTCTCGATTTTTTTGGTCTGACCATCCGATCTAGTCCGGTTTTAAAAACCATGCCAATTAGACCTGCCAATCGGGTCAACAAATTGGCCAATGACCCAACCCGACCTAATTTTTTCGAATTGGATCAGGTCATGTCATTCTCACATTCAAGTAGCTAAATAGGAGATCCTAACCCTATTTTTTTAGGTTGAATTGGGTCGAATTCGAGGGTTGGGTCAACTTTTTGCTAGGTCAACCTTATCCAATCTAACATGACATTTTAAGATGGGTTTGGAACTTTGGGATAACCCGCCCAAATTGCACCCTTAAGCTATGTTTGATTTGAAGGAAAAGGTAGGAAAAGAAAGGGAAAGACAGAGAAATCTATACAAAGTTTATAAGAGTTTTTCTACCTTTCCCTTCCTTTCTCTCCATTTTCCTTTAAACCAAATATAGCGTTAGTGTGCTGTCGATGAATTGGGTCTGGTCTGGGTCTGAGTAAGTGAGTAGATCCGATCCCAAATCAATGAATGTGCATAATTAATTCCAAACTAGGTTTGTAACGACAGACCTAAAACCAACCCAATTAGTTAATTATTAATCGAGATTCTAGTGTTGACCAGATAAGATCGGATAAACCTGCTAATTTATCTTTTGTTTTTTTTACCTAAAAACATATATATGTATATACTCAGAAATCCAGAGCACACAATGCAGGCCAAAACCTATATAATTGGAATGGTTTGGTCTGGTTCTGTCAGGTCTGACAGACACATTACCAGCATTAAATTCTGTTTTGTTCAGGGATTTCGTATGGAACACTCTCATTTCTTCTCCTACTTTTGGTTAGGCCTAGGGAGATAAAAAATGGCTGGATGTTCGCCCGTATACTGGCCCATTTTGGGGGGTCTGTCTCCACCAGCTTTGATGGTGGTGTGCTCAACACGAAACCCAGCCATCAGTCCATACTTCCACTTTATTCGGTTATTCCTGGATTTTACTTCCACGACAAACATAAAGCCCATCTCTCAAAAACGATTGCCGAATGGCGATGGCTATCCATTTAGCTGACGCCCGAACATACCGGACCCATACAAGATTATGGATTCACTATTAATAATGCTATGTGCTACGTTTTACTTTGGCAAAAAGAAAAAAACTTATATAATGGTTACTACCTTTTTTTTCCTTGGGTATTTGGTATAATTAGGGCTGTAAGTCGGGCGAATTAGGTCGGGTTGAGGCCAATCTTATTCCAACCTTAATTTTAAATCCCAATTCTAACCCTAATCTAACTCGATTTATCCAATCCTAATCTAATTCAACTCAAAGTCAACTTCAGGTTGGGCTGGGTTTGAGTTGGGCCCAATCCAAACTCCTTCTCATTCCTTAAAATCTTGTAGAACTTCTTAATCTTAGATCTTAACTTAATTTTTATTACATATATTAATCCTATGTTTTATTAGTATTTGTTTGTTGATGTTTTTATTGGTTTTTAAGTACAAAACTCAGAAAAAAAAAAGTGTTTGAAATGACTATAGTTTATTATGATGATTTATAATAGATCTTTTATGGGCAGAAGCTATGGGTGGCAAACAACAGAGAGGAAATAAAGAATAAAATATTCAGAAACATAAAATATGTTATCAAGGCTTTAGTATTTCCAATTAGGATTAAGTGAAGTGATTATCTTAAATAAAATAAATGATAGTATGTGGTTGGGTTGGGTTTCCAATCAATGTACGATCATATATATAACATATATTTATATATGATATGTACTATAGAGTTGGGTTTTGGTTGGGTTGGACTGCCCAAGGGATTAACCCTAACCCAACTTGAGGTAAAGTTCAGTTCATAAATATCAACCCTAATACTAACCTGAGCATCAATCCGAACCGACCCAACCCAACCCGACATTTTCGGGTTGGGTTCGGGTTAACCCATCCCAAATTGCAGCCATAGGTATAGTGAGAGGCCTTGCACTACCATTGTATTTTGAGTTTATCAATACAAATTTATGAGAAATTATGTGTTAATTGGCTATTTGGTAAGCGTTTCTGTTGGTTGCAGTAGAAATATGGGATTGAATCACACCTGTACCAGGGTTGGGGGTTTATGGGTTTGGGAGATGGGTTATCCGGTTGTATAATCCTGTGAGTAAAAAAAATACAAATTTATCATGCATGCTTTTTGCATGTAGCAACTTTTATGGTGATGATAGTGAACAACATGTTTCTAAAATTTTCTATAATCTTTTTTATATTTTTATATCTATAAAAATTATTCTTATTTTTCACACTTTTTTTGTTTAAAATGATGAATATGCAGACATTAGAAATATGCCCAAATGTTTCTTATGAAGTTTATGTATTTTCATCTTTTTAAATTTTTATTATCATTAACAATGACATCAAGGGTGGATACATTTTTATACAAAAGGTTGAATTGTTGATCGGTCACCAAATAGGAAAACAACTCCATTTTTTGGTTGGTTTTAAGTTTGTATTTTGTTCAATAAAAATAATTATTCTTTGTTACATATATTATTCTTTAACATTATTAGTTAATATAGGACTAATGAAAGAATAAGAATTAATACCCTAAATATAAAACTTAATGAACGGAACTGAATGAGGAGAAATTTAATAGTTCAAATTACATTTTGTGCCTCATAATTATAGAGAGACCACATTAAAAAATAAGGGTATTCTAGTTAGAAATATGATTTAATGAATGTTAATAGGAGTTATTGCATTAAATATAAAACTTAATGAGAGGGATTTGAATAAGGAGACAAGAGGTTGCTCAAATCAAGGTTCAAAAAATTGACACGTATCGGAAGCTTTCTGATATGCCCTTATAGAGGGTGTATCGAGCTTTTGACTGGTTTAGGGGATGGACGGACCTTAAACCGGTCCCTCTGAACTAGATTTGGAAAAAAAAAAACACCGATACTGCTTGATACGCCTCGATCGATGTACCGGGCATATCGATATTTTGAACCTTCGCTCAAATTATATGTCTATCCTTATAGTTAGAGATGGACTAAATTAAAAAATTAGGGTATATTTTAGTTAAACAAAAGTTTCACACTCTTATTCCTACTAATTACTTATATATACCATGTATATTAGGAAAATACTTAAATATATCCTAAACTTTTAAAACCTACTTATATATAGATTGTTGACCTTTCAAAGGTTAAGTCTAATAGAAAAGTTGCAAAGGATAAAAATGTCCTTAATTGTTTATTAAATTTTCAAAATATACCTTTTCTTCTTCTTCTTTTCACGGTGGTATTTTCATAAGAGTAATGGATGCTCACATAATTTTGGTCAACAGCCAAGCAAGAAACACCCAAGACCAAGAGAGCCGAGAGTGGAGGCCAGCAACACCTTGGTTCTTCCCTCCTCGGTCTCTTTGCTCCTTCCATTTGTTTTATACAAGACCTCGAATCATCCCTTCTCTTCCTAGTTACTAAAATGGTAATGATTTTGAAGAGTATAGCAGTTACCTTAGTTCTGTCATCATCCTTTGATTTTGTTCCTAAGGCTGCATTTGGATGCGATGTAAATCAAGAACCGATGTAAATTTTATATCAGTCCGGTTTTGTATACGTTTGGAAAGAGAGTGTAATTATTATCAACATAAAACTACATTCCAGTTCAGTTTTGCGTGCGTTTAAATGGAGTGTAGTTTTACGTCGATAATTGATGTAATACCTCATCAACTCTAAAGTTTTACGTCGACAATCGATGTAAAAACTATATCGATTTTATCGATGTAAAACTTTACACTCTTCCACCCATCACTATTTTCAAAAAAACAATGGTCACTTTCTGGTTCAGTGTAAAACGTCATCAATGTATTTTAACACCAAACGTAGTAAAACGTGTGACGTTTTACACTAAATCAGAAAGTGACCGTTGCTTTTTTGAAAATAGTTATGGGTTGAAGAGTGTAAAGTTTTATGTCAATAAAATCGATGTAATCGATGTAAAACTATCAAATTGATGAGGTTTTACATTGATTATCGATATAAAACTACACTCCATTAAACGTATACAAAACTAAACCGGAGTATAAACTCGATAATAATTACACCCTTTTTTTAAAGACATACACCGAACCGATGTAAAATCTTGATTTAAATCACATCCAAATGCAGCCTAAGGAGTTCAGTTTCCCTCCCTCAAATCTCTTCCAGGTTTGATCTCTCCGTTCGTTTTTCACAATTACTAATTTATTACGCATTCCATACGGAAGTGGGTGTTTCGAACATCTGAAAATTCCTTTCTCTTTTTCTATACATCTTTAATCCGGATCTGGGTATTTCATTTTTCAAAAGGAAGGGAGGTCTTCTAGTTGACTGATCTGATGCAAGGGTGGCTCCTGTTTCTATACCTAAGTTGCAATCATCGATCGTCATCTACTTGTGAGGTCTTCATCTCACTCCGTTACAGCCAAATCTAAAGCCAAACCTATTACAGCCCGTCACTTCAATGTTCTCATTTGGTTTCTCATGGAGCACTCCACACCTTTGTGGTCAGGTTCACGGAGCACTTCTATCCCAGATGTACCGACAAGAGAAAAGAGTACATCTGGGATTTTAAAAAAATAAAATCTAATAGGCTTTAGGGTAAGTAAAAAAAAACCAAAAAACCGAAACGATCAAAACCAAACTAAAAAATCGGTTAACTGAATCAATCGATTCGATTTCGGTTAATTGTTTTTAAAAAATTGAAGATACACCGATTTGGTTTTGGTTAACCAATGTAGAAAACCGACAGTTAATTGAACCAATCGATATACATATTTTTATATATTTTATATATATATATATTTATGTATATTATATATAAATATATATTTATAATATATGATATATGATTTATTATTTAAAATATAATATTTTATTTATTTATAATTTGTATTATGTATATATATATATTTATAATATATTATGAAAATTAAAAAATCGAAAAACCAACAAACCGAATTGATGGTTAACCAAACTGGTCAACCTGTTAATCGACTAGCTTCAATTCGGTTTCGGTTACCGATTTTCTAAAAACTAATAATACCAATTCAGTTTCAAAAAAAGCCTCCCAGTTCAATTAATTGCACTGTGAGCACCCCTAATAGATATGTGAAATAGTCATGAATGTTTCCTTGACACATGGCTTATTTGTGTCACATGGGACTATGGTATAAGGTATATAAGTAAGTTTTGAAAGTTAAGGGTACATATTAATAATTTCATAAATATATAGGCTATATATAAGTAATTAACCCTTAAATAAATGGATTCAAATTTGTTCCTCACATCAATCTGGGATAATTTTTGAAATCGAACTAGGGTTATTGGTTTTTGGAAAACCGGTAACTAAAGCCGATCGATTAACCAATTGATCAGTTCAGTTAACAGTCGATTTTTTGGTTTTTTATTATTTACAATATTTATTATAAAAAAATATATAAATATATAAATATATAAAAAATACTATAAATATATATAATACATATTTATTAATTTATATTGTATAGAAAATATAAAATAATATATATATATACCGGTTGGTTCGATTAACTACCAATTTTTTATTTTGGTTAACCGATACCTCCAACTTTTTTTTAAATACTGAACTGAAATTGAAGTAGCCGATTTGGTTAACTGAATATTTGATTCAGTTTCGATCAGTTTGATTTTTTTATTTTTTTTTTCTCACCCAACAATTCAACAAACATACAAGTTAGCCGCATCAGATGTTCCTGATTTATACCCTACAAGGCGCTGCCCCACAACGCTCCACAGAACATCCCCGCTGTGTATTGAAAACATTTCCCGATAATAGTATCATAACCGATAATGTCATCATCGGAAATGTTCTTGGTGTGAGAAGCGTTTTGTGGAGAGCATGTTCAAATTCCTGATGATTTTATAGGTAGAAATAGTAGTTTAAAGTTATCATCTCAAAAGCAATGGGCACGCGACATGCTGGGAACCGATTTCTTTGTAAAATCTGAAAATCAGATGGTAAAAAGTAATTGAGAGGCATGATTAATTTCGAAGGGGTGGATTGATGGCCATCTGAATTCTGAAGTACTGATTGCACGGTGGAGCTCTTGGATAAGCTGAATTTGATGGCTGCGGTACATGTAATTCGTAATTGGCGGGTAAAAGTTTGCCCCGCCGTTAACGGTCGGAATGATTTCACGAGAATGCCAACACAACGCGCATTAAACGGTGAATGTTCAAATTTCAAAACACGTGGGCTTTTTATTTGACTATATGTTATTCCCCTCTTCGTCGCGCTGTGCGTTAATAACAACGGAGCAGCTATTGGATCGGAATCTTTGATAAAAAGATTCTAATCCAACAATTCTGGACGGGTAATCCTAATTCGTAAACAATAGGTTTAGCGTGCTCCATACTCCCTCAGATCAGTCGTTCAAGTTTCAACTGCACATTCCCCTTCGATCTTCTCCCTGCAAAGTGCAAACATGATCCCGTATGTTGCGGATAATTTCTAGTCTTTCAGCCATCGGAGACCGTCCGATCTCTCCCTCGATCGGATGGACCATCAAAATACCAAACATACCCACGACGGTGTTACTATATATCTCGACATGCCACTCCATTTTCTATTTTGCATCTCCCAGGGGCCAGGGGCCAGGAGTCAGGGCTTCAAGTTCCGCTTGGACCGGAGATTTCCGAGTAAACTCGGTTTGCGAAATGAGCGGAAGAAGAAGAAGAAGAAGGTGAGTTAAAAAAAAAATGCATGAACTATATATAATTATAATTATAATATAGAAAAACCAGAAAGACATATCAGAATATTTGGTCGTACGAATTTGAACGAGCTAGTGGCTAGTGGAAGGAACTAGTTGAGTATCTGGTCATCGGGGATTTACAGAACAAAGACTCCCAGATCTCAGAGAAGGCATCGACGATGACATCGTGGTGTTGTCGCGAGTTCAGAGATAAGAAACACTGCAACAGCTGCTCCAAATCCTTCGCTTCGAACATATGTTTCTCTACTATCATTTCCAGCATTGAATTCTTGAAATCCTGGTAGGGGTCCTCCGACTTCTTCACCACCGCAAAACTCTCCCTCACTTTCCCATCCATAACACACGGTATCATTCTCCGGAACACCGACAATCTCGCCACTTCTGTTTCCGGTGAACCACACTCTGTCGTCGTCTTTCCAGATGCAAATCCTCCGTTACTCCTGGAAACCTGGCGTTTCAACTTTTTCACGTTCTTCTGCTTGTTCTTCTTATGACCCCTTAAACCTTTCATAACGCTGGGTGATTCGCGTATTGTTTCCAGACGTGGGTTGAAGTCTGAAAAAGAATCCGTGGATAAACTTCTAGAAGAACAAACTAGGGTTTCGGTTTCTTCATCGTCAACCTCTTCGCCTCCATCGCTGCTGAACCAGCCGCTATCGGTGGAGGACGTACTGATACGAACCCTGGGCTTCGATTTCTTACTCGTTTGTTTCTTCTTCTTTATCGTCATCTTCACTTCCGTCATTGGTGGTCGATGTTCCTCGGAGTCTCCGGGTAGCGACGAGTTGTAAATTTTACGACGAGGACTCTCTTCGTTCACTCTCGCAACAACATGCCACTTATCTTCCTTCTTCCATTTGTACTGTGGCATGTCACCGGAGGATTTTCCATGCTGTCCGCCACTACCGCCGGATATCGGACGGCAGCCACAGGTGACGGATGCCATTGCGCACGACACGTGGCGCTTCAGAAAAGAATAATGATTCCTGACGGTCAGCGGTGGTGGAAAGTGCGGGCAAGCTGCATTCGCTGGGAAATCGATGTCGATGGCCTTGGGGTTCACCGGAGAGAGTCCGGAAGCCACAGGATGCGGATTCTCCGGCAGGGTGGAAGGGTCTTTGGAACGGCAGGAGTGGAAGGTCGGAAAGAATCGGGAAATTCGAAGCTTCAAATGTTTCGCCATCGCCGTACTCGTTCTTCCGCTAGCTTTCAATTCAAGTGTATAGAACCTGCGGAAGAAGAGAACTTAAATAAATATATATAGTGCTTAATTAAATACCAATATGTTGTTATAATTAAATCAACAAAATTTCGATCGTCATCATCATCATCAACATCTACTGGGTAAAGATCTAAAAACGAATGGCGGAGCGGGAATCGTGATGAGTCGTGAGAAGAGGTGGGTCCGGGCGCAGAGCGGGAGCGAAGCCTGCCGAAGAAGGCGGTCGGGTGTGGGTAGGCTGTCGAGTGTCGAGGGAAAACATGAGTAAGGTCGTCCTTAGTTGGTCAGTGGAGACTGGAGAGTCTGTCACTCTAAATGGGTGAAGTGAATTGGATTTTTTTGAAACTTTTCAAAAACTTCGAAGCCCAACTTCGTTTGGGCTTGGGCCTAGAACGAAGTCATTTTGATGCAAAGTTTTGCGCATCTCGATAAACAGGAAATAATGATGAACAAGGCAAAGCCAGTCACGTTAAAGTGTACGTGGTTGTTGGGTACGCGTTTGTCTCAGAAGCATAAAGTATGGTACATAGAGGATGCTCTAGTCTGGGTGTGGGCTTGGGCCTAAACTAAATTTTCACAATTTGAGTCCACTGCTAATGTTGTTGAAGTTTCTAAACTTTACACGTGGCATGATCGATAATCGCATATTGTCCACTTGTTTGGGCTTCATCATTGACGAGGGACCAACCTATTTATATAGTTGTTTGGGCTGGGCTAGGCTTAGCTTGGCCTCTATTAGAGTATTAGGCAGCGCTAAAAATGCTTAACGTTAACGGATTTTTAAGTCTTAATTAATTAATGTGAAGAAATTTTCGAATGAATTGAGCCGCCTACCAAGTTCGAGAGAGAGAGAGAGCAACTGAGCATAGCAGTGAAAAGAAGAGATTATCGAGGTGTATCAAGCCGTACGCTGACGGATTCTTTTGTTTAGAAATTAGAATAAATAAGTACAACTCATTATTAAAACTATTTTTATTTAATTTAATTTTACGAGGCCTCGGTCAGTCGATCACGTCGGATGCGACAAACCGGTATCTGACTTTGGCTTACGTAGACGGTAGACATGTCCATGTCATCATCCACGTGGAAAACAAGACAGTAACTAACAGACAAATAATTGTATGTTCTTTCCACGTCATCACTGGCTTCGTTCCGTCGGTCGCCCACTCGCCCCAAAAATCTGACTCAGAACATTTGGATTCATTTCTTCTTTTCTCCTCCTTCGGTTCTTATTCAAAGAAGGAAGTTGGATGGAGGCCCTCTAGTGCAATTATGCAACTCGACAAGGTCCGAGTCCGGGTCCAGGTTCTGGAATTGAACAAACGATCTAAGCCTAAGAGATGGTACATAATATAGGCTAGCCAGCAAGAATCAAAGTGGGAAAGTAGTCTTCCAGCTGTAAAAGGATTCCGACAATTACTAGTGCAGCCACTGTTGCTATATTAGTTTGATCTTATATGTATCCACCTACGATTTAAGCGATTGATTGGTCGGGCCAGATTAGGGTGTCAATGGGTCGGGTTTGATATGAGTTTGCCTCAATCTTAAAAATATTTTTTAAGATTATTAAAAAAGTATTTTTATTAGTAAAAATTATAATTACTAAAAAGGTATTATAAAATTATAATAATATTTTGTATATATGCAAGGATATCATAAGAGCTTGGATCATCTGTTGAGATACATTCCAATACTTTATCAATATGATTTGGTCCCTGTTCACATTTTGGTAGGTTATTTATCCAAATAAATGCATTTACTTAGGTAATTGTTTCTCAATAAAGATTTACCCGAATAAGTCCATTTACCCATGTTCTTTTATTTTTCATGTAAATTAGGCAATGCTCATTTTATCCATACAAATCCATTATTAAAAGGGCATTTTTGTCCCTTTTTAAAGTGTTGACAACTTTTCCCCAAGGTGGAAAAAGTTGTTTATCCACCTAGGATACCCAAGAAAAAAAACTTTCTCTGGTCCCTATATAAATCCGAAAAAAGAACATGGGAATTTCCCCTCTCAAAGTCCAGAAAAGAACACCCCCTTGATATCGCACATCTCATATATGCTAGGTCCCACTTTTATAATAGGTCTCAATTTTATAGTAAGATATGCAGTGTCAGATCAAGATATCCTGATTCGATATCATGATCCATTGGACAAGCCAGCCAAAACCTGAACCTGACTCTGATTTGGATCAATGTATCAAAACCCTGACGCAACTCTAAAACTGATTATACTTGGCCCAAACTCGACCCTATAAATTGGACCAATCTAGGTTTATCATTTAACCCGACCCACATCCGTAGTCCATATTATCCAATGATCATAACCGACTATTGAACTTAAAACTAGAAAGAGAAATCTGGGGTGAATTGGGGTCCTAACAAAGAGCGTTAATGAAAGTCACTGGACCCAGCCGGTGGGTGAAATCTCCAGAACCGGTCCACTCCAGAATGAAAGGTGGTGAGAACATGCAATACAATACTATCAAGAACAAAAGGAGGAAAGCAGCTGTCTTTATATCAAGGGATGGATCGGACGAAGAAAAGGAGAGACCAACGACCAAAGTGCTAAGTGCTTCCACCCCACCACATGTGGGGAGAGGGGATACAAGGGAACAGAATGATTTTCCTTCTTTTCTATGCTCGTCCTGGGAAAGGTACCACCCCACCACACCCACAAACGAGAAAAGGTAGAAGTAAAGGAAATTGCCCGGGCGAACCCAACCGAACCTGCGTGTCCTTCAGATTGTCCTACAGAGAGATGATCACGATGATGGGACAAACAATGTTCTTACGACTTATGAGTGCTTGAATCTCTTATGTGGGAGCAACAATTAGTTGAACGAGATAGTTGTTCAGGGGGCTGTAGAATTAATGATAATATTTCATGCCAATGATAAAATATATTTGACCGACACCTTTCCTAATGTAGCCTATAAATTTTCATTCAGTTAATCTGAATTAGTGCTACAGCCTGCTGAACAGCCATCGTATTAATTTTCATTCAGTTAATCTGAATTAGTTTTCATTCTAGTCAAGTTTTAGGTGGTATGTTGAGCTTAATGAGCATGTTAAGCCAAATTCAATCTGTTATTTGGTGATCATTTGGGAGGGTTTGAAGCATAGTGGCTGCCTTTTAAGTAGTTCTAAGGTGGGTTTGAATCATTTGGGAGGGTTTGTCAGTCAGTCATCTGAGGCCCCGTTTGATTCATAGGAATAGGGGTCTGGAATTGGAATCGGAAAGGATTATTCTAATTCTAATTGTTTAGTTGGGTGGAATCGGAATCTCATTCCATTCCTGTTGGAATAGCATTTTCCAATATGAGGGAATGGTCATTCCCTACCTTTAGGAATAAAATCTCATTCTTGCTTATTCCAATTCTCATTCCTATTCATGTCTAAACCAAACAGATTATGGAAAGTGATGCTGCCCGATCCGATTCCAAAAAACTTTAATTCTGATTTCAGCTATAAACCAAATAGACCCTAAATTCTGAAGGGCTGTCCACTTCAGCCCCTTTAAACATATGATTATTTAAACAAGATAAATCTCAACTATTAAGGACATTTATATAATTATATATTAACTCTAATTGATGCTGAGTGGCATGGCAGAGAGACTGAAATTTTGAATCTGTCGTTAGACATGAGGCCAAACGAACATGCAGCACTAGATGGTAAAGAACTAAAGATATTTAGCTAACCGTGGTCCCTAGTTAGTTTGGCATTTTAGGAAACAATTTGCCAAATATTGTTCGGTAGTAATGAATTATGATCCTTAACCACACACAAAAAAAAAAAAAATGTCAAGTTCTAAAAGTCCATATTAGCTAAATGTGATGGCCTTGTAACGAATGATAACCTATTAGGACAGCTATGAATATAAAGTGAGATTGAATGGTTGTGGGGCATGTACATTTCACGCCTAAGGTGGGGGTGGTACATTTGGCTATAAGGTCCCTAACAGAGTCCTGGAACTGCTCCAGAGACTAGATGTCCTACTCACTTTTTCTACCCATTCTCTATTTATTGTGATTTACTGGCACACATCTCTTAATTCATAATAGATATATGTGGCTCCAATTCACGGCGGATAGAAAGTGGGTAGGAAAAGTGAATAGAAAATCCCGAGTGCTCCTCAGAGAATGTTCTTCATACCAACCTCACGGCACGTTCCAGTCACATTGGGAATATCTTCCATACTATTGTATATTATCTTTTTATGGGGAGGTGTTTTTAATGCATGGTGAGATGGAATGTGAGGATTGAGTGCTTAGGTTCAGTTTGTGGCAAGTGTCCTATCAAACATCAACATATGCAAATACAAACACGCATTAGACCACACATGTAATAAAGCACTTGCCATGGATCTAATGAAAGTGCAGGTAAAGGGTAGCATTTCTCAAAAGACCTAAAAAGCCTATATCATTGTCCAGATCATTGGTTGTAAAATAAGTTCCCTAAGAAGCTATGGCTATGTTTGGTTCACTACTGTAGGCCTCGTTGTTTCAATTCTTATTAATGTTGGGCAAGAATGGACAAGAATGATGAAATTTTATGACTTTCTTAATATATTATTTGCATTTAATATGCTATGGTCACTGATGAAATTGTTGGGCATTTTATATTTCCTTCTTGTTATTGACATTATTTTTAATTTTATACTTTAAATTTGATTACCATTTTCAAGTTTTAAGCTCTTATCTTCATTTGCACAACTACCTACTCAATTCAACAAACTAATTTCCTTTTAATTAGTTCTAAATAAGTGATCTTCCTTTTATATTTACTTTCTTGTCCTTATTTCTTTTTTATGTTCTGTGTTTCAGTGTTTGTTGATGTGAAGCCCACATGGTGATTTGTGTTTTGTTGGTGTGGGTCTTGCATGTTATATGCTAATGAGTATTGTAGGTATACATATGTTATAATTTTGGTTGATGAAAAATGAATAAAAATGAAATTTCCAGGTAAATAGGTTCAAAATTTTTCTTCATTATTGCCACAAAAAATCGTTTTGGAAAAAAATGTTTAGTTCGTAGCTATATTATCTCATTCTGATCATTTTGACCTATTTTCATCTATTCTGATATTTTATTATTAAAAATAATGAACAAGAATGAGAATTTAGCAAGCCTCAAGACACTGAATTTGCTATTTTGCTTTCATTTTGTTTGAAATTGGCATCATAAATTGACATAAGTTAAGGGGATAACCCATTTAAGTTGCATTATTTATTATTCCTACACTTTACATTTTTTCTTCCCATTATTATTCCATTATGTTGATTTCACGTTGCTTTGCTAATTTATATTACTCTGGATCATTCACCTAATGCTAGTATTCTATTTTTGGTTGTTCCTTGACATTTACCTTCACTAGGCTAAATTGAACTTTCAAAGGACCACAATTAGAAATGACAACAGGGCGGGAACGGGAAGTCACTGACTCCCCATTTTGTTCCTATCCCCGTCCCTACCCCCGCCCCCACCAGTGGGGACAAAGTTATCCCCATCTCTGTCTCTACAGGGATCTCTCCATGATTTTTTATAATATCAATCATTTTATTTTTATTTTTATTTAAAATTTAAAACTAAAATAATTAAAATTTATAATATTATTAAAAAAGATTCAAATATATTCAACCATATTTTTTAAAATATTAATATATCATGTACACATACATGCATACATAGACGTATGTGTACATATATACATGTATATTAGTGGGGATCCCCATGAGGTAAGGATCGGGGTCCCTGCGGCGTGGGGAATGCTCTCCTATCCCTCTCAATGAAGATGGAAATTTCCTCATTCCCATTCCTATTCCTCTTGAAAAAATCATCTCCATGATAAGGTGAATCCCACGAAGATGGGGAAAATGGAAAAAATGGAGAAAATTGTAAAGGATGTTATGATGACCACGAGTAAAAGTTAAAAAAAGATGAATTTCTTTTTATAATTCACCGCAATCATAAGGTTTTACTAGAGGGCCAACAGTACTTGAATTGGGCATCACAGGGGGCTATTACTCGCAATTTTCAAGTAGTAGGTGGCTGGACCTTGCCCAGCCCATATGTGTCGTCATTGAAAGTCATAATTTGGATGCAGCTTGTTGAGCTCTAAGTCAAACCCAACTTATAGGTAAATAGACTAACGGACCAACTGACCAATGAATTGGAATCATAAACTTGATAACGAATAAAGTGTTATTTATCAAAATTCACGAGTGGGTTTTAATTGGTCAAAACTCTTTCCATATAATATATTTTTCACATCAAAGATTTTCCCTATTTCTTGAACCTATTTTCAAACTATCCATTCCCACCTTAACCTCATAATAGAAAAAAAAAATGTACCTTTAAGAAATATAGATGAGGATATCTTTGTCCGTATAATACCCAAGAAGGTGACATGTAAGGGTTAAATGAACTTCATGAAAATTTTAAATGTCAAGTAAACACTTTTTGTCAAGAAAAAAAAAATTTATTTGAGGTCATTTTGATATAGGGGTTGTGGATAAAAAAAAATGTTAATAGAGGGATGGAACAAGTAACTCATTACCAAACTATAAGGGATCACTAAGTTAAAAAGTAATTCACCCATAATAGATCTATTTTATTTTGCATACATTTGTTAAGTTTTCAAATAAATTAATAAGAAAGGTTTGCTGATCAAGTCAAATATGAAATCTCCTTAGACAATCCAACCTGTTTTTTGTTAGACAGTTTATGTATGCCCTTAGCTTCAATCTGATTTGATGTACTTTTGTTATTTA
>NW_010729272.1:241091-254148 GCF_000365185.1 Nelumbo nucifera | reverse complement strand
GTTTGATTATGGTTCAAGTAGGATCCTTGAATATTGTATTCTAAATTTAGGGAATATGATTCCCAATTGGGAGAAGGTAGGAAATTTTTTTGAAATTCGCTCACCCATTCCGCAACCTTTATGGCGTCCATTAGATGGATCCTACCATTCTTTCATTTTTTGCCTAGTACATTAATCCTACTCAGTTTGCTTATGAGTTATGACTATTGGTAAACACAGTGGATTTAATATATGCAGAAGAATCTCATAAGTACAAGTTCTTAATATCTATATGCATATCTCCTTTCCTAAAGTACCATGGACTAGATGGTTAACATCTCTGTTAACAATGTAAAAGCAAAACAGCTTTTGAGGTAGAGGGCTTTCATTAAAATAGCTACTTTGGTACCTCAAAGAAATGAGACAAAGTTTGTTCAGAATGTATTGTCTTGCAATTGTTCTCTTGCATGATGATAAAATGGGGCTTCCATACTTAGGTCAGGTCTAATGTTTTATTTTTATTTTCTCGTGTCTTGTTTAGTATGTCTGAAACCTTTTTACTACCTTGTATATGTTATGAACCAAGGGTAAGGCTTCTACATCCCCCCCCCCCCTCGCTCGTAGGCTTCTTTATATATTAATTAATCAAATTCCATGGCCAAAGAAAACTTTTGTTCAGAATGTCTATGTTGTCCTTGTGAAGGGAAACTGATTCAATCTATTGAAATCTAAGATGTCTCAATCTATGGCAAGAAAACACTCACAAGAAATTATTATTTTTTTGGATTTTGAGAGGGGGAAGGTTGGTCAATAGGATTTTGATTCCCATAGATCAAGAAATTTTATTTTATTGGTAAGTGATACCTATCTCATAGGTGGATAAATAGCTTTCCCACCTGGAGAGAAAGTTGCCTTATTTACCTAAGAAATAAAAAAACATGGATAAATACACTTACCCTTGTAAGTGTTTAACAGATAAATAATTTATCGAAAAACGAACAGGGCCTCCAGGTTTTCCGATTGTGCTACCATCACACTTTAACATTTTCTTCATACTCATGAAGAAACTGCTAAAATATATTTTTAGGTTGGTTATAGTAGGATAGCTAGGGAAGAAAGTGGAGGGATTTGAATGGGAAAAAGGTGAAGCTCTAATGGTGTTATAGTATAGAAAGAAAACAGTTGCCTATGTTTTAGTAGTATAAAGTGGAATTTGGAATAGCACATGTCAAGAAAAGATGTATATCTGGGAAGCATGGTTTTTAAAACTGGACCGGACCGGACAGTCAGACCGGAAAAACCGGGAACTGTTCCATTTTTCCTCAAACCTATTTTTTTCCCCAAAAATCATTGATTTTGATCAATAAACCGCTGAACCAGCTGGTTAATCATTCAAACCGTTTGAACGATTTTGTACGCCTCTTCTCAACTTCCAAAGTTCATCTCAACAAAAGTTAAAGCGATATAACCACTTAATGTTGAGCTTAAAATAATTAAATCATGCTTGGTTCATAGTTGATCTTAGTTATCTTTCTATGTAATTTGATTTTTGTCTATCTTGTACATTGCCCAGCAGATCCGAGTATTTCTGTGTTTATCTTTCTATGTAATTTGATTTTTTATCTTGTACTTCCAAAGGAAATGCATTCTTCCTTGTTGTTTATATGCTTCAATGTAAGAATCTATGGGTTAACATTGTTAGCCCATCCTGCTTGATTGCGATTAAAGTTCTAGGCCTAGGATTAGACTTTTTGTCTCTGCTTTGTAGGCCCGACACAATCCACAGGGAAGATAGGGTTCTCAGCCCAGGCCTATGTAGGGTTGAGTTTGGGTAACTTGCAAGTGATTCATGCATTGGAGATGTAGAAATCCAATCTTTTTCAATTAAAACACGATGTTCAAGTTTTTAACAAGATTTTTAAAATGGGACCGGACATGGAACTGTTCTAGGACCGTTTCCCAGGTTGAATGGTTTGATTGTCCAGTTTGAACGAATAGCCCGTTATGATTTAAAAAAAAAAATCAACCAAAAACTATTATTCGAGTCAACAGTTCGACCACCCAGGTCAACAGATCACTGACTAAATCAATGATTTTTTTTTTCACTAAAAATGGTTTTAGAATGAAACAGAACTGGTTACCTGACCAGTACCCAGTTTTTTCGACCCAACTGTCCGGTCTAGTCCGATTTCGTAAATCATGATTTTTAATAGAAAAGTGTAAGGTATTGACCGGTGTTACTTTCTAATTTTAACTAGTAAATTTATTAGGTATTTAGATATATAAGCCTCATAGTTCAATGATGCATGAGTGGAAGAGTTTTTTAAATGAGTTAGCTATTTCTTGGGACTATATTCAGCGCAACATTGGTTAATGGCCTTCTTTTGCTATTTCTGACTTGAGGGATTAGATTCCATCCGTCACAGAAATCAATTTCTTAGTAATCTTTAGTTAAGCCAGAAACAGTTCTCCATCTCATTCCTGCTTTGTGCTAAATGGTGATTGATAAATATTGAAGAACGTTGACAATTTGATTAATCTGTTATCATACATGAAGAAGAAGAAATTGAATGGTAGAATATCATTATAGAAAACTAGAACTGTAATGACACTTCAGTAGTCTCTCCTTTGGTCGACTTTGCAGAATTTTAATTTTCTTGGTGCAAGATATCTTCCTTGAAAGTTCATATGCATATATGATGTTGGATTAGCTTTGGCTGATCGTTTAGTTCATGTTTAACACTGAACTATTGAGTAGCTTGTTCACTGGGGTTAAAATGAGTGTTTCCAGAAAATTAATGAAGACAAGTCTGATGTAGTTGCATCTCAACCTTAATTTATTTGCCTTAACATAAGAGCAGAGCTGTCTAGCTAGCTGCAGAGGCGCAATACTTATTGGAAAATTCCAGTTCAAGGTTGCTAAGGTTTATCATATTAAGTAAATTAATGAACTAATTAGTTACAATTTTGAGTCCATTATTTTTTTAGGGTAATATACAAAAACCTCCCCTGTAGTTTAATTTCAACAAATAGCCCTCCTAAACTTTTGAGAAATTTGGCAAAAACCTCCCTTCTATTACTTGTTTTAGACAGAAAACGTTAGATTGATGTACCAATTTCTTCTAAATACCCATTCTACCCTTTTATAAATTATTTTATAAAATAATAATCAAGGTTATGCTTTCTTTCTTTTTTTAGGCTTCGTTTGGTAAACAATACAAATAAAGTGTGAATGCAAATATGTAAAGTGTAAAATGGTTCATGTAAATGCAAAGTTGGGTTAGTTTTGCATTGGCAGATTTACCTTCTTACAAAATAAACTTTTAGTTGTACTGGATACAAATATGAATTCCAATAAAATATTTGCCTTCTTTTTTAACAAAAGCCCACATTGAATGCAAATTTACTTCTTTTTTATCGATGTATATTTGCATCTCATTTTGAATGTAAATATTCATTGGAAAATATGTTTTCTGTCATTTGTCAATGCATAATTGTATTCTTGTCAAACAATGACAAAACTGAACTAGAATACATATTTACCCTGAACCGAGGTTTACAATCCATTTGCATCGTTCCCAAACAGAACCTTAGGGTAAATTGCTGAAACCTCTCATGAAGTTTCTTACCGTTGTTGAAACCACCTCTGAAGTTTGATAATTGCAATCATCTCCCAAGAACTTTTTCATACATTGCAAGCATGGTTTTCAAAACCAGACTAGAAAAACTGGGAACTGGTCAGGTGATCGGTTCCGTTTTTCCCCAAAACCGGATTTTTGCCAAAAAACGTTGATTTGGTCAGAAAACCATTGACCTAGGCACTTGAACCGTTTAACGGTTTTGACTGTTTTATTTTTCTTAATTATTTATTTATTTTTTGTCATAATGGGCTAACCGTTCGACCCAAGAACCGGACCCCTGACCATTTCAAAATGCCCATAATACACATGCAATTACTATTGAGGCCAGCTTCTGGAGAAAAAATACAACTTTCATAAACAACAAAAAATAGAGAGTTTAAAGTTGCAGCTTTGCTTTTGAATGATTGATATGAAGGGCAAATTTAAAAAGTAAATCAATTTCAGAAAAAGGATCCGAAGGGTATGAGTTAGCGATTCATGAGGAGAAAATTTGGAAAATAAACATTTTGATAAAAAGTAATTGCATGGGTATGGGTATTTTAGACATTTTTATGCCTTTGTCTAGAAGATTCTATCAAAAGAAATCTACATGCAACTATGTCAAAAAGTTTAGGAGAGATAATTGCAATTATCTAACTTGAGAGAAAATTTCAGCAACAACCAAAAACTTTAAAAAAGGTTTTAGCAATTTACCCTTTTTTCAACCCTAAACTCACTTTGGAAGGAGTACAAATGCAAATTTGTAAAGTGCAAAACCTTGAATTTTATATTATTTTGTATGTATTTGCACTGTATATATTTGTATTTATACTCCTTCCAAACTGAGCCTAAACTGAGGAGGAACGGCCACCTAAGCATTTTATTACCAAATTAATTTTATGATAATTTTTTGCTGCATACTCTTATAAAGACTGATGATTTTCCCCTTCAGGCACCTCAACATCGGAATGACGTGATAATCGAATTAAATTGTTGTTCTGTTTGAGGATCTGTTGTGAGATTAGTTTTGATAGATGGTCTTTTCTTTTATCTGCAGAGATGAGGGCCAGCAAAGTAGTTATCTTTCTGCTAGTAAAAAGTGTAGTGGGAAAAGGGTCTGGATGGTCAGTTCCATCCTTAGTTGTTAGGGCTGTGATTAGTTGTAGTGCAATTCTATTTGCAATAGTCAAAATGCATGATAGTGCAAATTTAAAAAATGCATATTCACGTTTAATTTTGTTTTGGGTTTTACTTTAATATGCTTTATGCGCTAATTTACTTTATTTGTACTGCAATCAAATAAAATGTTAGAATTTGCACTTAAATCATTTGTACTGTTATAATTTTGCACCAGTGCAAATTTATTTGCATTGCAACCAAACACAGCATAAGGTTAAATTTGGTAAGAGTGCAAAGCTGAATTTATACTCCCAACTAGTTCTGAATGTATTTGGTAAGAATTTTTTTTTTTTTTTTGAAAATGACAACTTTGTGTGTGTATATGTGTGTGTGTTTGCAAGTTTGCATTTAAAATGAGAACAAAGCTTACTTCCCGAAAATGGATGTAAGCTTTGCACTTAAAAAAATTGACCAGTCAAATAAGGTTTAGGCTGTGTTTAGTTTGAAAGAAAAAGAAGTGAAAGGTAAGAAAACTTGTACAAATCTTATATGGATTTTCCTACATTTTCCTACATTTTCCTTCATTTTTCTTCCATTTCTTTCAAACCAAACATAGCCTTAAGGAATATGTTTTTTCATTCTTTTTCCTAGGTTGATAATGTTTAAAGGTGATCATGGGCCAGGCAGGGCCAAGGCAGTGTTGGCAACATAAATCATGTTTCACCATTCCATTATGTTCAATGTCATTATCCAATATTAAATTATGGAAATGATTTCTAACTACTCCCACCCATGCCTTTAATCAATAAATCAATTTTGTTGATATAAATTACGAGCAAAGTTGGGCCCAAATCCGCCTTGAAATTAATGGGATTTAGCATGGGCTTGGGCTCTCTGGGCTAAAAATGATAATTCCTAGTAAACGTTGTAAGGGTGTGTAGTTTTCATGACAGTTTTTTTTTTTTTGTTCTTTTATAAGTTTTCTAAGAATAGAAAAACAGAAAAACCTTTGCTAAGTTCATGTCTGATATCACTCAATAATCGAAAATTTTGGTTCGGTAATTCGGTTTTAACCGAATAATGCTCACCGCTACCGTTAGCATACTGTTAAATAGCTGTTAACACCTTACTCCAAAGTCTCTCATAATACCAATGTTGCCCCTGAACTCCAAACTTCAACACAACAACAAGAATTCAAGGTTTGCAAGAATTAGCAGTGCATCCAACACAACGACAAAGGTTAAAACTTCGAAAGATGAAAAACTCAAGGTTTGCAAGAATTCAATTTGATTTTTCGAAGCTCCTTTGAGACCGAGAACAATTTAAGATTTAAAGATGAGACTTCTAATCCTCGTAGGTTCTTTCAATTAAGCCGCATTTGGCTTGTCTTTTTATGCGGGCTGTCAAGTGTCGGTTGTTTAGAAATCTAATAGCTCACATTTTGGTCTTTTCCCATTTCATTGAGAAAAGATCTAACTGCCAAAGATGCCACCCCGATAAGATGTGTGAAGCTCATTTTGGGAAGCTCCAAATGGAGTTTTTCGACTTTTTTGTTGCATCAAAGATGTGTAGGAAGATGCGCCTTAATCAAATGGTCTTTTGGCTGCTAAAATCTTAATGCAAAAGCTTACATCGTCTTTTAGTTGTCAGGTCTACTGGAAGATCTTTTAAAAAAAACTTATCAAACGACGCCATAATTTGTTTGATTGCATTGTTGAGTTTCGTTTATCTTTGTCTCACTCTCAGCATTTTGCTTTCTTTTTCTTTTTCTTTTTCTTTTTTATATATTTTTCTTCTTTTTCTCCATCTCCATATAATCATTTTCACTGCAAAATATAATTTACCCAAGACTGGTGGTCAAAGAAGATTTCATCTCGATCTGTATTAGTTACGCTTTGAAGATTTAAGGAATCAAATGAATGCTTGAAAATGGTTTTTCTCCTTGATAAAGCTAGGAGAAGGAGGTTTGTGATCGCTAAGGTTTCGTGAAGACCCCCACCCTCTATTTTGCATTTCTATTCCTTTGGAGTTTGAAGTTGCAATTAAGTCTCAGTTTCTTCAAAGGGGAACTTTCAGTTCTTCAAATGGTGTTCAACATCGACACCATTGTGGCTGTTTTTCTTGTATAGGAAGAGTGGGGCAAATTTTGGAAATTTAATGAACAATTAATGTCATTTTGTCTCTTTTAAGTTTCATTTGTTAGATTTAACATTTGAAAGGTCAGCAAAGCAGGTTTAAGTTAGGGCATACTACTACTAGTAGTAGTGGGGGTAGTGACACTTACAAAGATGCCCATATTCAAAATTTCCTTTTTTTTTACTATAAATGCATTTATTGTTTTGTTAAATAGAACTATAAAGATGGTTTTAAATGGAAAAAAGAATAAAATAAAAGCTCGGTGAGCAAAAGAGAATCTAAACATGGGCATCTTTGTAATTTTCCTCTCATTGTAACATCAGTTTTAAGAGAGGACCTAAATGTATACTGCTGAAAGTTCAGGATACTAAAATGTCTAAAATGCCCCACTTGGAAGTTTAGGTATTAAGCGTCACTACCCCCAAAGTACAAGGTAGCCTATTTGTAATTTATTCTTATTATTATTAAATTGTAAAATAACTTATCTTGGAGGTGGAGGCATGGGAAACTAAGGGTGTCAATGGACCGGTTTTGGATTGGACCCCGTCCAGTCCAAAATCAATTTGGATGGATTGGACCGACCAGTAAGACATATTGGATTGGACCAATCTGGTCCAAATTATTTATTAGATTGGATTGGACCTAGTTCGTCTGTAACAAATTTATATTGGATTGGGTTGGATTAAGCCAATATCTGGTCCATTGATATAAGATAAGAATGTGTCAATGGACCAGGTTTGGGTTGAAACCAATCTAAACCAAAATGAATTTGAACAGATTCAACGGTCCAGACATCGAATTGGACCAGGCCAAATTGGCTCAAAACATTTATTGGTTTGGATTGGACCTGGTCCATTTATAATGGACTCACATTGGACTGGATTGGATTGGACCAAATCCTATCCAATTGACACCCCTATGGGAAACTATGCAAGGATGGGATTTGCTCACAACAAAATCTATCCCAACACTATTCCAACATAATCTGTATCCACACATCTTACCATGAGATAGGAACCCACCGTGCATGTGATGTGAGGATACAAATTATATTGGAATGTGTTGGTAGAGTTTTATTTTTTTTTTCTGCGATTAGATCTGGTCCCAACCGTTAGATGAGCTTTAACAAATGGTTCGGTTTAGTGTAGTGTAAGCTCAAAATTCGATTTGGTCCTCACATTATCTTCACAAACTTTTGCAATCATGCATTGGGGATATCTTTGTACTTGTATCTTTTAATTTGGGGAGATATTCTCAATGCACAATTGCAAGTGGCTCTACGAGTAGAACAGTTTTATGAGGATCAAATCCGATTTTGTGGCTAAACCTGTTTAGTGGTACTCTTTATTCTTGCAAGGCAAGTGGCTCATACTATTAAGTTTTAAGTTTAAACCGGTTTAGCAGTAATAAACCCTAAGGGCTCATTCGTTTTTCAGATTTTGAGAGGGGAGAAAGCAAGTCAATAGGATTTTGGTTACCATTGATCGAGATACCCATGTTTTTTTTTTTTTTTAGATTTATGTGGGGTTCATGAAAAATTCATTTTATGTGGTAAGTGATTCCCATCTTTCAGGTGGGTAAGTAAATTTGCCTCTTGGGCTCAGTTTAGAAAGAATACAAATGCAAATATGTACATTACAAATACATGCAAAATAATACAAAATATAAGGTTTTGGACTCTACAAATTTACATTAGTACTCCTTCCAAACTGAGTCTTGAAGGAAAAGTTGCCAACACTAGAGGTGACAATCGGGTTGTGCCACCCGCAAGTTGGCATGACGGTCTGCGGGCCGTGTCAGGCCCGACACAATCATGTGGGTCATGCTGGGCTTGAGGTTTTAGGTCCATGGGCCAGCACGACCCAGCCCGCAACTCGGCCCAACATGGCCCATATATTATTTATATATTTTGTATATATTTACATATTATATATATATATTTATATAATATTATATAAATTATATTTATATAATAATATATAGTATATAATATATTAATAAAATAAATATTTTTTTTAATTTTATTATACTAATTTATTTAATTATTGTATATATAAGTAATTGTATACACAAAATTCATATAAAATTAAAATTTTAAGTTTTTTGTCAACTTTATTTTAAATAAATAGCTTTGGCCCGATGCACGGGCCATGCCATGCCGACTCGACACGGCCCACTTTACACGTCTAGCCAATACTTGGATGGGATAAAAATTATCCCTTTTAATAATAATTATTTATGACTATATGGTCATTTATCTTATTTATCTTAGAAAAAAAAAAAACATGAATAAATACACTTATCCAAGTAAGTGTTTTTGATAATTAAGTATGTTTACCAGGATAAATATAAATTCACGAAAAAAATGATCGAAGCCTAAAGAAAACATGGTAGGGGGCTTAGGGGCATACCTGTTTGGTCAAAGAGAAAAGGCCTATGCATTTACAGAAGCCTTTCTTCCTTTGGATTCTGGTCTGTCAATCCCAACGCCAGCAGTTAAGCAAAACAACAAACAAGCATATGGAGTGGGGTAGGTGATGAGGTTGACGTACCTACCCATTCTCGTCGTTGATTGTTTCTTCCAAATTCCAATACCAGCAGTCTTGGAAACCGTGGTTGTGGTAAGTACTGTTTCACAAACTTAATTTTTGATCAGATCTGATCCAGTGTTGATGTATATACATACCAACACCAAGGAATATAAATTGTTAATGATAATGAAAGTGACTAGTTCAGAGTTCTTTCTAGGGACTATTCATCTTAGGCCGAAACCATTTTTTTAGAGTCCCAAGGCAATTCTTTTTTTAACTTCATTTTAGCAAAGATCCTAAGAAAGAAGGGGCAAAGGACCAGCGCATTGAACCTTAATCCCAAATGGGCTATCCTAATACAAGAGCGAGATAAACAGGGAGAGAAATAGAGAGTGAATTCCTCCAGGGTGGATATCAGTCGGGATCGGATCTATATTAAACACGTTCAATGAGCAATAGCCCTACCCACAATGAAGTTACCTCTCTCGTCTTGGATCACCAAACCGACATTATAGAGGGTTCCATCAATATTGATTTTGATGAAGTTTGGGGGAGGTTTGACCCACCACTATCTTAATCCTTCATCCATAGATTGGGGGAATACAGCTACACAATGTAGAGAGTCCTAATTAATCAACTTATCAAAGGCCTTATCAATGACAATGAGTAGGCCAGACACAGCAGAAAGCCTTGTCAGCTTCTTGCAGTTCATGACTATGGCTCGAAATCCTTCATCCATAGGTTCTCCAGTCAGGTGGTCAGGCCGGTGACGCCCCATTATACAGAGGCGAAAGACCATCAGTTGTTCAAAGTTCCTTGACATAGCCGCCATAGCTGCAGAATGGATCGCAACTTCCTACAAGCTTGAGAAATTGCAAGGAGGCCAACCTCAGATACAGCAACTTCACCATCCTCACGATGAGCATAGATGGGGAAAACCCGGAGATCACGGAGTTCATTGCATGTTGCAGCAACAGCCTGAAGCCCTTCATCACATACAGAATCAAGGACCTGTAGCAATATCAGTAGTAAGTGCATGACAAAGTGGTACTTGAATATGGTAAGGAAGTTCTGAAGTCACAGCATAGACCACAAAAGATAACTTACCCAAAGTCTGGAGATAATGGCAGTACCGGATGACAGATTTGAGTTGTTCAGCATTGATGTTGGCATAACTGAAATCAAGTGAGGTTAGTCTACAACAGACTGGATAGATAGCCTGTAATGCCCCTGAATCCGGAGAGACAAACTAGGGACTTGCATTGCATGTGGCAAAAGCTGAGAGATTTGGTTCCTGATCTACTTGTGCTGGGTTATCCAAGGTGCTGAAAGAACCTGTTCCAAGATGAGTAAGCTGGGGAGCCCAAACCATCAGACGCTGGAGCTGCACCAGGTTGACATGCCGATTCAGCTTAAGCCTCCTCCTCAACGAAGGAGACCTAGCGCCACCAATTGCTTCAAAACTTCAAAGTTCACAGGGCCGGGACTCGATGCAGTCAAAGATGAGAGATTCAAGACAGGTAACAGACTCCGGAAAACAGGAAATCCAGTCCACATCGTCCTCAATAACTTCATCCTCAATTAGATCAAGCACTCGGAAGATGTTGCGGGAATGTGTTGTGGGACGTTGTGGGGCGCCCATAACTCATCAAGTAGAACCAACCTCATAACCCAAAAAACAGTTTAGGAAAAGAAAAGGAGAAATAGATCCAATGTCGATCCACTTACGGCACCAGTACTGAAATAGCCAAACAAGCAGCAATTAGGTAATTAGATTTAAAAATGAAGCCCCAAAGACCTGCACTTGGCAACCAGCGGTGCCGAAGCCATCGCAATAGACGAGCACAAGCTCCTTAAACCCGGGGAAGGAGTGAGCGAGGAGGGTCAAATCGTCATCAGTGACAGACATCCGCTTCAGGAGAACCTTTTCCAACCAAGGGTAACCACGTTGTCACTTACTACTGATATTGCTACAGGTCCTTGATTCTGTATGTGATGAAGGGCTTCAGGCTGTTGCTGCAACATGCAATGAACTCCGTGATCTCCGGGCTTTCCCCATCGATGCAAGTGAGGATGGTGAAGTTGCTGTATCTGAGGTTGGCCTCCTTGCAATTTCTCAAGCTTGGAAGTTGCGATCCATTCTGTATTTCTGCCAGCAGCTATGGTGGCTATGTCAAGGAACTTTCAACAACTGATGGTCTTTCGCCTCTGTATAATGGGGCGTCACCGGCCTGACCACCTGACTGGACAACCCATGGATGAAGGATTTGGAGCCATAGTCATGAACTGCAAGAAGCTGACAAGACTTTTTTGTGTCTGGCCTACTCAGTGATAAGGCCTTACATATGATACATTTCCCTTCGTTCCCCCCCCCCTCTCTCTCTCTCTCTTCTATCTCAACCTTCCCAGAGTTCTGTGACTTGTGTCCTATGAGATCCTATTCACTTGAAAGGAGGTCCGAGGTTCGGACATCGGAGCATGCATTGCGTACCCTAAAGTTTATGACTTCCTCGTGACTGATGATGGCCCACAACGAGATTCGGGAACACCGACAGCTCTTGGAAGAGCTAGAGTGCAGCGACGCCGGTTGTAGATCAGCCCGCGTAGTCAGCTACGCCCACTACCAAGGAACCACCCTTCACCCAGGAGATTGTGGACGAGGTACCTCCCACAGGATGGCGGGCACCACAGCTTGATAAGTACGACGCAAACACTGATCCCGCTGACCATATCAAGGCATTGAAGGTTCAGTTGATGTTGCACGGATCGTCTGAGGGCCTAATGTGCAAAACCCTGGTGGCCACCCTCACAGGTCCAACCCTAACCCGGTATTCCTCTCTGCCTCCACACTCAATAGCGTCATGGGAGCAGTTGGAAACTCAGTTCCATGCACAATTCACAGTGAGTCAAAAGCATTGAAGATCGCGGCCAACGTCATGCAAGTGCGGCAGAGGAAAAATGTGTCTCTCAGGGACTACCTAGCGAGATTCAACAAGAAAACACTACATGTCAGGAACCCGAACTAGTCAGTAGCTGTCACCGCTATTCAACATGGCCTCTGCCCATCCCCAATCAACTTCTCCATCTCCAAGAACCCTCCGCAAACCCTAACTGCGCTAAGAGCCATGCCTAGAAGTATATCAATGCAGAAGAAGCGCAGACACAACTAAGGGACGAGGAAGAGAGGCCCGACAAGAGGAGGGGCGACACTAAGGAGCGAAAGTCAGAAAGATTAGATCGAGACCATAAGAGGCAAGACCGCCGACCCGACCATAGACTACGGACACTCCCACTGACCTATCAGAACTTCACACCACTCAATATGCCGCGGGGTCTGAAGTCCTGATGCAAATTTGTGACCGCAACTACATTCGTTGGCCCGAGAAGATGAAAACGCAAAGCAACAAAAGGAACTACGACAAATATTGCAAGTTCCATAGAGATCATGGCCACGACACGGAGAACTACTTCGACCTGCGCAACCACATTGAAGTGAAGGGATGAGAGATCCATCCTATGGACGCCCAAAGATTGCGGAATAAGGGGCGAATTTCAAAAATTTTTCTCTCCCTTCAACTGGGAATCGTATTCCCTATTTAGAAAATCATATTTTCAAGGATCAATCTTGAACCATAAACTGAACCAGATCTGAACCAAAAAGGAGTGGAAATG